>SMSQ01026177.1:171792-229108 GCA_019453375.1 Ctenoplectra terminalis | reverse complement strand
CTAGATAATAAAAAAAAAAAAAGATAAAAAGAAAAGTCTATCGTCGACCACGAAAAGATCTTTACGCTATCGGGATGCTTCATCGAAAACATTTTCCACTTTTCCTCCTTTCCTCCACTTTTCCCACGGCACGTCTTAAAACTCGTCCTTGTTCGTTCGGAATGCAAGAAAAAGGGGTGCCCAGACCGCGGCGGTGAATACAGGACAACGAAACAAATTGTCGACCAGCACCTATATTTATGCATTTATTTATTAACCAAGTTTTATTCGTCCCCCGGGCGAAATAACGGGCGGCGTAAACAAGTGGCGCGCTGCAGCGACAACTCACGGCCTGCCACCGCCAATTGCGACGATTCGTTTTATCCTGCGACGTCCTCGATCCGTCTACGTCGTACGTCAAGGCATGATAAATCAGTGTCGCGTTGATGGCGAGCATCGCGCGGCTGATAGGCAACCGTACCGCGCTGTCTCTCCGTCGTTGATTCGCAACGGTCGCGAAACTCCGCCACGTCCCTTGCTTCTTATACTCCTGTTGCCAAGTCACCGAACACTTGCAGGTTTTTAGCAACATTTTTATTCAAATACGCTTTTAGCAATGTCTCAAAAAGTTGTATAATTTATGGTTCTTTGCTGGGTACGTGGTTCGAGTGGTGGGTTGATTTTATAACTATAACACAATCTTTTCTTTATTCTAAAGAAATGTGTGTTGTGTTAAGTATCTGTCGATTTACAGATGGGAGAGTATGTCTTTCGTTTCGATTTTTTTTAGTATAGATAAGTGTACTTTAATCGTACTTGGTTCTACTGTTAAGCTCGTTGTTCTCCACTAGTCTATGTGACCCAAAATGAAATTTAGTTCTATGTAAATATGATGTTTTTAAATATTGCTTACTTCGTTAATATTTTTTTTTTCTTCTTGTAGAATATAAATAAAGATTTATTTCATTTGCATCCGATATTTATTTTAAGTATCTATTGCTCTGAATTTTTTGGTAGAAATAGGTATATTTTAATCGTCCGTAGTTCCAGTGTTAAATCTTTTACGTTGCATATTTTGTAAATCTAAAATATCTTAAAAGTTGGAACAAATTTTTTTTCAAGGGATACAGCAGCGTTAAACATATACCAAATGATGTTCCATAAAAATTATATTCTATAAGCTATATATTCCTAACCGAACCACTTTCTTCTAACTTTTATTTTTATTTTTTTTCTATCGTAATAGTAAAGTATAAATGTAATAATGTTATTGTACTATTATTGCTTTAAGAACCGTATGACGGCTACATTTCCCGTCTATCGTTCGTCCTGTCTTCTTTCTCCATTCCTCTTCCGGTTACTCTCGTATCTTTCTGCCTTCTCCACCGCCTCTGCTCCACGCCGCACTCTTCCGGCTTCATTTTCTTCATGAAAAAATTGAAAATCCACGGCAAGGCTATTATCGTGGCAGAAGATTGGGCAGAGCATTAAATGCCGAAGGTAAATTGGCAGGATAGGGAAATCCCTCGGTGAAAAGTGGAACGGCGAAATGAGAGGCGAGCGAATGCGACTGAAATTGTTCGTGGTGTTTGTTTCCAGCTAATATTGAAGTCAATTATGCAAGACTTGGATCGTGTTATACGTTAATTTGGCCAGTTGTTTAGCGAATGTCCAGAATATTGGCTATTTCAGTATCATCCCGGTATTTTTTATACGTTCGGTAATAAAATTGGTTCGTTTCGTTATTGATATTTCGAAACGAAACTTTCGATTTGTATGGTATTCTTTAGTTTCATCGTCGAACGTGTAGTTATTCATCCTTTAAACAAATTTTTACGTTTGTTATGAAACGTTCAGTGAATATTCCAGGACCGATACGAAAGAATGTTTTGCAATTTCTGTGATAAATTTTATAACTAGTATAATATGATTTACAGGACGTTTTGTGCACATCTTACCGATAGTTCAACTTCCGACGTGATTCCTTCGAATGTGTGAAAAAAAAATATAATTGTAAGCAACACGCGTTGAACAAACCGTTCAAAGGTGAACAAATCATGTGAAACAGAATATCGCGTAAAAAGAGTCCCAGGTGTAAATTATTATTCAAATTTGTTATCATTTCGCGGCCCATTGGTTGAGAAACGCTAATATAGAGAACGATTCCAGACAAGCTACGCGAGCTCGGCCACGACCCAAGCTCGATGTTTCCCGATCGACTTCGGCTCAAGGGAGAAGCGTTTCTTCGCTCACAGACACGGTCAAACGGCAGTCAACTGTGAGATTCGAGTAAACGATAATCCCTGAGAAATCTGGCTGGTTCGCGAATTCGAAAGGTCTACGGATGGCGAAAAGCTAGGGTGATTCGCCGCTGCATTTTCATTTGCTTAATTGAAAACGCGAGCCTGGCCGGCTTCGTTTCGCGCCAAAGCTAATACGGCTGAACGTAAGAAGTGGACGCATGGCGGGCTTTTTTGTTCGTCGGGTCTCGTATATAATTCCACGGCACGATAATATGCTATAGTAGGTGTTCTTTTTTGTTTTTTGTTTTTTTCTTTTGACAAAGCAACCTCGATGACAGGCACACCCGAAATCCTCATTCGCCCTTTGGCGCGCTCGCTAATTAATTATTTGCATTATTCTTACCGAGACGTGATGACTGGTTAATTAAATCTCACGTTGCCCGATGTCCCATGGAGATATTATCGTGAAATGAAACGAAGCGAAAGAAGAAAGGAAAGACGTGTTCGTGGTGATGCGTCGTTATTTATGCGGTTTAACCTGTCTGGTGGCTTGATTACTTAATCGAAACTCGAATTTCGTATCGCATGAATTTTCTTCTTTTCTTTTTTCCAATTAGGAGTGTTCTTTGGATTAAACGAGTTCCTACTATACAGATTAATGTAACTTTTGTTAACGTAACAGAAATGTACGTAATCGAATTTAGGTACTCTGTACGATGAATTATGATACTTAAAAAATGTAGATTTCTTAGAAAAGAAAATACTAAATGCAGGCCTTATTAATTACTATTATTATTAATTATTGTGAATTCTGGTAAATTTGGTAACAATATGAACATCGTATAGGCTTTTTTATTTAATAAAATAATAATCTTTTTAGTCGCACCAGTATCAACATCGAGCAGCGCTATAGAAAGAATAAGTGATATAGACCGCCAATAGTCAGACGTATCAAGGGAACTTGATATTCCCTTAGTTATTTTTTCTATATTGAACTGAAATTGTGTTTGGTGCCGATATATTGCACAGATATTTATATATATTACTCAAAATACCATTTCGAGCGTCGACACAAGCAACCAGCAGTGCTATTATTGACCATAACTACTGAATATTGACAAGATCATTGCTAATGTTAACAGTAGCTTCATCCATGTTTGTTGTCAACTCCTCACGCGTGCCAATGCAATATTGCAGTGTCAAACACAATTTCAATTCAACGTAGAACAAATGATTAACCCATTGCTAAACACAAGAAGTAACGCTGAAAAATTTTCAACCCGTAAATTACCAGAGACAAATTTCAATTGAAGGCAAAATTACACTCTTATTTCGTCACCTTTGTTCCATTTTCCCAAGGCACCCACTTTCGCAGTAACGAAATCAGGAACACGAGCGCACTTTTGACAAGCGATCTTCATAATTAACGTAATTTCCACGGCGTTAAAGGTAAAGGTAAATTTAAACAAGTAGTTGGCCGTAACAAAAAGCGCCGAGCCCCGGGATTAATCCAAAAAGAAGGTTCGAAAGTTTGCGTCGAACTTGAGCGAGCAAAGAGGCGAAACTCTTTTTTACCATCGTTCTTTTCGAGAAACGTGCGCGCGTTTAGTTGTCTCGTTAGGAGACGCGGCATTAAAGGGAACCGTTTCTTTATGGCCAACATCGACTGTCGTCGCTCGAAAGGACCCACGTCGTTGGAAATTTTTCCCAGCTGGATACCGAATTATTTGAAACGGAAAGGCTGGCAAGTTTTTGACCGAGCACGAAGCGGGACATTCACGAAAACTGTGCAACGCTTCGCGGACCGAAAAACCGCGAGAGACGACGCCCGAGTTTTCTCGCGTCTCGCGTTTGAAAAATCTCGGTCCGTAGCTATTTCGACTCGACGAGGAGTAATTTTGTTTCGGGAAGCCGGTTGAAACATTCATGGCGCTGCATGGAAGATTCAGTAATGGTAATTGTGTTCTTTAATTATTCCCCTTTTCACCCGGCGCGCTGGTGACATATAACGAAACTTGAAAGAGCGCTTTTTGTGTCCTTTAAAATTCTTCTGCTGCGGCGAGTACTGTAATGTGTTGACATTAGCTTGGCATTGTAGTTATAAACGTAAACGATACTGCGCATCCGGTTAATAATAAGTTTACAACCGATTTGTCATTTTTTTCCTTTTTTTTTTATCGTTATTTTATTGTTTTGCTAAAATACTCAAAATTACTGTTAGTCGGAAAAAACTGATTTCTTTGAAGGCTTGAAAAGTTAAGTTTTTTAATTCGATAGTAAATTTTTATTTATTATCGCCTTTTGGGGATTTTTCCGTATTTTTATTTTTTTTTATTAAAAATATAAATAAAAATTGATGTCATTTGTATTATGTATATTTTCACACACCGTTCATTTTGATTTCTTTAGTACGAATAAGTTACCTTAATTATTGGTAGTTCTAAAGTTACGCTTTGAAAGAATATAAATCTAACATGTTCAGTTTATTTCGAACAGAAGTGATAAAATAAATTAGGTGACCGAGTCCGTCTGATGGTTAAATTAAAATTGTCACGAACAAATTTGTATTTTTAACAACAAGCTTGATTTTAAAACCTTTTCGTTATGCTTTTATTATTGAGAGGTATCGCGTTCAGAAATACATAGCGTTTGTTAAAAATATTTGTCTGATGGGGCTTGAAATTTAATTAAGCACTATTCTTACGAATGATTATTTATTCCGAATAAAATAAAAATAGTCAACACATCGTTCCGCTTAAGCAGAACGAAAATTGGAACGCTCGTTAGAAGGCAAGGTTAATTTTAAACATCATTTTCTACTTTGCCTGAATTATTAAAATCCAAGTGAATTTTCAGCAAAACATTTAACAATGGACTAAAATTACTTGGTTGGTTTTAGTTAAAAAGGAGATGCATGTATAATACCGCTGTGAATAGTAACGCTTTTGTACAATTTTCTGTACCTTTAAAATATTTTTTACGCATTTTACCTTTCAGAAATATTTCTCTCTTTCCATTCTATGTTTCACTCTTGCCTTATATTTATACTATTTACAAAGATAATTACCACATATCGTTTTGCCGGGACGATATTTTTAGAACGTTTTAAATATTTATACACCACGCGTTTAAAGAAAATAACAATCGAACTACTAATTTCAGAGAAACAATTTTTGTTTGCAAGAAAATTTACAAAATACAATTCTATGGTCCTGAAACTTTAACAAACATCTATCTATGAAACTGGACTACTTTAGTTTAATCATAAATATTTAATCGATTGGGTTAAAAATGTAATTACACCGAAGTCTCCCAAATGATTTACTTATACTACTAGAAATTCCTTTAACAGGACAGTAAATATAAATTTTTGCATTTAAACGAATCGTGTATGAGATATTACCTACGTAACATTAAAGAACAACCTCTGAATCACATATCACAGCTTGTAAAGTTCTTTTACATGGTCAATTTCTGACGCAATTCTAAATTAATTCCAAGAATGCTGAACAATACCATTTCCTTATACAGACGCAAAAAAATTTCCAAACACTCTTTCCACGGCGAAAATAAATATAATTGTCAACGATATAATACTAAAAGAGTCCCAGGATTAAACTAGAACTCGCAATCTCCCTAACAATTCCCTTCGACCCATCGAACCCCGAGCCACAGCGCAAAGTGTTTCTAAAAACTTCCTGCCCGTTACCATTTACCAGCTCGCAAAGCTTCCGCAACCACGGACCGCCATTCCGCCCACCCTCCGGTAACAGTCTCGTTCGCAAGAAAGTCTCCAGATTTTTGTCCATTACGCCGTCCCGATCTCGCAGCAAATTACACGCGATCCGGGAACCGCAATACGTCCACGGAACGATCAGCTCGAAGCACTTTGTCTCCCCAGCCACGAACCTTTGTTCTACCGTCTGTTGATCGTACCAACGAGCTCCGATGCGCGAAACCAGTGACACGTAGCACAGTGATACACATTGAGGTCAGAGTGGACACGGTTCTTCCTCAATTTTCAAAGCGTTCTCGAGATAACGCGAGCGTGAAGGAACGAGCCGTTTGGACGGCGACAAAAACGAAGCAAGAGGGTAATTCCATTGATGGCGATCAATGTCAGGGGACGCGGACAAAAATGATGGCGTGGCCGTCGCACAGGGATCCGGAAAGTAAGTGTACAGCCGTACCAGGCGGCGTTAACGAGTGGCATCGCTCAGCCGGAGCTTAAACCCTCGTTAGGAGGCTAACAACCGACCATACGTCTTGTAAATCGCTGGTCCAGGCAAAGCGGATCGGCGTGCCCGCGCCATGGCTGAATCTACGAATGTAGCTCTCTGGTCTGAGCGACGAGAAAACGTGTCGAATCGTACTTGTTCTCAGAGTGTAGCGTGTAAACAGCCGTCTTGTCCTTGCTAGCGATGCGTAGTTAACCCTTTCGTAACACAGTTTCGATGTAATACGAGTGCAAAAATTGCGACAGTCTTTCTAGAGCACGTCATTCTTATAAAAAGTATACGTAAACTTGTCCAACTTTCGCGCAGCACGAATGTTTCACCTGTACGTTCACATACTGTTTAATTCAAAGAATATCTGACTCTCATCAGTTCTCGGGCACACGCACTTATACGGCGCTCCGATAATACGGTCTCGATACAACACTGGTTAACCGGTGGATCGTTTTATTCGTTCGTTAAGTTTCGCTTAACCCTTTGCACCGTGATCTAACGCGCGCCGCCGCGTGCCAAAACTTCTTATGTGTTTCGCGTATAAGATTTGCACGAGCGGGACTCGTGTTTCTCATACGTTTCTCGTGTTCAAACAGTAAAGCGTAACGAGAGTCTCACGCGTTGTTATAGTGTAAAATATTAACACGGTTTTGATATCACATCAGGAGAATGTAATAAGCTCGGGAAGAATTGCACCGTCGCCTTGTAATCCGTTCATTCGACTAAAGTACGCATAAGTAGTCTTGACTCTTCTGCAGAGATGGCTCCAAAGATTTTTATTCTTTTATTCTTCTTATTTTTCTTATTTTTCTTATTTTTCGTCGGATATAAATTACAGAATCCACCAGAGGAAAAAAAGAACTCTCGGGATCAGTTGATTACCGCACCCTTAACAGACTCAGACTACTTTGTATCCTTATACAAGTGAATCGAGCAGGGAACAACTATCTGGTTAAAGTCTCTCAACATTCCTTCCCATAATTGGTAAAAAGAGAGATTTCCGGCAAGATTTTTGGAAAAGAAACGAAGCAGCGGATAGGTCGTTGGTCGCTCGACCCAGAAGATGGAGCGGTCACCGCTCGATTTTCAATTATCGTAGCACCGTTTACGATTTAAACGATCGTCGCCTGGACTGTTATGGGAGCTTGTTCTCAACGATCGATCGGCGACCGGTTCTCGACTCGCTGGAAATCGAGTTTGGATTACGGCTCGTCGACGTTCTCTATTCCCGGTCCTCCTCGTACGAAAGCATCGTTTTCCGCGTTCCGATAACGCCCATGAAACGACAAGTCGTAATCTCATTTATCGTGGACCTTTCTGAAAGACGGACAGAAAAAGAAAGGGGTAGAGGAAGGTGGATTAGAAATGGAGAGTGATCGAAAGAGTCGAAGATCGTCATCTCTTTTTTATTTTTTTTTTAATTCGAACAACGCGCGTGCAACGATGTAAGAAATCTTACGGGCGGATCGTCTTTACGCGATCCCCTGTTACACGTATAATTATTAATGGGCATTCATATATTATTTTCACGCAGATCGACGAATCAATCGAATCTTCCTCGACGCGTCGATTCGAGTTCGAAGGGAACAATTTTCTATCTCACGCTAGGAACCGTGTTGTTCACGAAACGGCGCTCGAGTACTCCTTAAAAGTCTCGTTACCTCGCGATGAAGAAGCCCCACAGTTCCTTGGTCTCGACCTCTTTCGATAATAATAATTCGATTCCGATGAAATCACTCTCGACGACGAGCAACGATGTTATATCGCTGCTCATCCTTTAGCATAAAGTTCTTTTTATATTGTGCCGGCAAAGTGAGTTAAACGATGGAAGTAAACCGTACAAACGAATTAAGAGATCGATCAAATGTATGAAAAGAAAAATAAACAAATATCTGTTTAATACTTTGCAATTTTAAAATGATAATAATTAGGATATTCAGCGAATGAAACAATTTTCTATCTAGCTTTCATTTTTCTTTCTTTCAATATGTTGGTAAGAACGTGAATCTTCGCGTAAATCCACAGTTTCCTAATAATTAATTTTCTTATAAAAAATTTTTTATATCATATTAGGAAAATTTAAAAATAAATTGAAACAAATTCTTTTTTACGAAGGCAATTCTGAGAATGTTTCCCATAATATATGCTCTAGTTAATAATCATTCGTTTGAATGAAATACTGTGCGTTAAATATGGCGTTATCCGAATGAATTTCATATCAGTTTGAAAATGCATGGAATTCAAGTATCTTTACCACGTTGTTTGAACTCATCTACATTATTCATAGGAGTTGAATACACCAAACGTTTTAGATAATCCTCGGAAAGAGATCAGAAGGATTTAAATCTGCTTATCTGAGGATTAATATCGTCTACCCATTTGTCGTTAAATCTGCTGTTTTAACACATAACCCTACGTATCTCTTAGTCGATCAATTGTTTCGACGTGTATTCATAATTAAAATTTGATTTCTATCAACGCTGTTTAAAAATTTATACGTGATCAATAGATCGCACGAAATTAAGAGAACCGTAAACTAAAAATCGTTGTAACATACAAGTATACCTTGTTTTTTTTTTAATTTAATTTTAATAATATGCATTAATTTATTTATAACTACATCCGCTACATCTGTTACGTATTTTTAATTTTATTTCAAATTTAAATATCGAATCCCGTACAAACATCGAAACCATAAAAATATCCTACATTTCATTAAACTGAATCCTCGATCTAAAGAAACTCCGCGTCCATCCTGATCAGTCAAGATTATCTATTCGTAATTTTTTTGATGAAAATTGCACAAATTTGTAACGGCGAATGTTCGAAACTTTTCCCTAATTTTCTGTAATAAATCTGAATTATGTATCTCTACAAACATGTATCGTTCCCGTTTCTCCAACACAAATAAGCGTACTTCAATCGTCGGTAGCTCCACCGTTGAAAGAACCACCACATCAATTTCACCCTATAATTCACCCACACATTGTTCTTCGTACTCTCCTTCTGTAACAACAGCTCTATCACATATAATCTCTATTTCGAAGAACCTGCAGCGGAATTTTTTTTATTTGCCCTGTGGTCAGCTCGGTTACGTGACTGCTTAGGAGGATCGAAGGTTCGCGTGACACAGAGTAACGAGTAATTAAAAGACCTTTGGAAGTAGTTCGTTGGCCAGCCCTGTGCTTGCTCCCACGCAATTTGCAACAGCCACTGCCACGTAACCCTTAGCGAGCCAAAAATGATCCCTTTGCGGTTGCATATTTCATTCGTAGGAAATTATTTTTTTAACCATTTAATCTGATATAGGGTAGGTCTGCGATATTTCGATCACTTTTTGGAAGGAAGCCATTGCGTTGTTAATTTTTTTACATTTTTTTCTTCGGTAAATTAAATCATACTTCCAATGTTAAATTATTCGTTTCTTTTCTTAATCAAGAAATACCTAAAAATGTAGCTTATTACGAACGGTGCAGCTGAAAATGAGAGATCTCGCGGTAAGCAACGTGTTAATTAACACCGCGTAACAAATAAAATAATTTTCTGGTTTCGTCAACGATCCTTCTATCTTGTCGATAATACTGCAAACAATTCCTAACTTCCCTTTGATTTATTCACTTTATAAAAGAAATACAAATAAAGAAGCAATTAAATGACATCCTGCATCAAACCATGCAATCTGCGCGTTATTTATTCAAACGATCGTTTATTTCTATGCCGCCAGATATTTTTAGTTTAAACAACACGAACTGTACCCATTACCCGAACGGAGATTGAAACCGCGACGGCAGAACGTTATCGATGCATTTTTTGCTCAGTCCGTTATGAAATTAATGCTTCACGAATGAAATGTGTACGATTGGCTCCTCTCTTACGATTCCTTTCCACTCTTTCTTTTTTTCTTTTCTTTCTATTTTTTCTTTTTTTTTTTACTTTTCTTACTTTTTTTTGTCCCCGTCGAAAGTATCACCGCGAACGATGAAAATGCATTTATTGTTTTAACTGGTTGGGAAACACTGGTGGGAACTGGAGCACGAGAACTGTTCCATTTCTTGGAGAAGTGGCCGCCGCGTTCGGTTGTATTGAAACGTTACGTGTCCTGCGAAACCGTGTCGCTAAAAATTACAACGTTATCGAATTCTGCTTCTGTGGTTATATATGTATGGGTCGAGCTAGCAGCAGTTTCATTTTTTAATGTACTTTTCCTTTTTTATTCTCTGTTTCCATCGCTGGAAAATTTGAGTTTATCGCATCGAATCTGATGCGCAACGATAGATATAATTAAACGCTTCTTGATCGAGTGACGACCATTTAATTGTGAAAATTTAAAATACTGTTTATGGAAGAAAAATGAATTTACAAATTTTTTATTTATTTGGTCAATTTGCTTTGTTTTAAAATAATGTTAATAATATCACGAGATTACCGCTGTTATTATAAAAATCGTTTTTTCGTTCATAACCGGTAACGCTGTTCGCTTTCCAGATTATTTAATTTAATTGAATATTTAATTTTCTCAATCCATATTGATTCTTTTTCTACTTTTACTCCAACAGCCTCGCCGCTAATTTCTACGAGCCGCCACAGTGTGGAATACAAATTTAAAAAAAATATCCGAATCAGAGTTTATTTGATCGTAATTTGTAGAATCGGGACACCATCGTCAACGTGTTTAACTATCATGAATCACAATACACCGCTGGCTGAACGGACGCATGTCTCTCAGAATTAGAAAATAAGCGCCTTAAATACTAATAACGAATCACCAAACCGTAAAAATAGGCATCGCTGTTCCGTGTACCAAATAACCAGTGAATTTCACGTCACTCGTAGCTCACATTTGCCCCTATTAAGGCGACACAAAAACAGGAAAACGCAGCTTGTTAATCGCCGTGAGACTACACGTCGCGTTTTAGGATTAGCGCTTCAGCAGCGATAATGAAAACTCACTGGGAAATGTGATAACGAGCGTCATTAACAACAAACGACGCTTTTTTTCTCGGCCACTTCTTATTCTCGACCATGGCTCGCCACGCCGGCTGGCCCGTGCGCTGCATGTATTAATTAACGGAGTTCGACTTCCGTCGAGAGACTTTGCGCGTTCCTGAGCCGCCGGTTTGTACGGCCAAACGTGCATCGCGACTGATCGATATCGCTCTCGAAATGTATCATTGTGAACGCGACGATGAAAAATATTGTAAAACTCTGAGGATTGTCGGCGTTGATAAATGTTAGCGAAGTATTCCGAGATCAAAGGGTTCAGATCAATTTAATTCCCTTAATGTAAAACCTTTACGCTACATGTCCGGCAACCAAAACTGTTCAAAAAATTACAAACTGATAAAAATTCTTCAAAACGTCACTCCACATATTTTTAGACACACTTACACTACATACCTTGCAACCAAAACTGTTCAAAAATTTACAAACTGATAAAAATTCTTCAAAATGTCACTCCACATATTTTTAGACACCCTTATTCTACATACTTAGCAACCAAAACTGTTCAAAAAATTACAAACTGATAAAAATTCTTCAAAATGTCACTCCACATATTTTTAGACACCCTTATACTACATACCTTGCAACCAAAACAGTTCAAAAAAATTAAAAACTCTGATAAAAATTCTTGAAAATATCCCTCCATCAGATACGAATCATTTGTTTCAGTCGATACCTCATGAACCTAACGAACAACTCGACGCTCGAACCGGTCCATCAGTTACGAAACACCGATATTCACATTTCATAAACAATTTGTACCAGATGCAAACGTAGAGCGAAATTTACATGATCGAGATTACCATGACACACGGATGCAATTTTAATAATGCGTCATCGCATACCAGCCGGTGTAATAACGTTAATTCCATCGCGTAGATTTTTCTGACACCGAGCGTATTGGAATATCGTTAAACCGTGCATATCGAAACGAATACATTATTGCTCATTAAGCATCGATATTATGTTGTTACGCGTGTTACTTTCCTGGCCGTGCCCGCTCGCCAACGATAGGACCAATTTTCCCTGCTGCCAATTTTATCCTGTAGATTCGGCAAACGATTCGCGCGATTTTAACACCGCCACGTTGACTTGATCCGTGTTTTTCGCGAATTCGTGCTCCGGTTAATTCCACAGTTTTTTGGCTAACCCCGTGAAACACGACGCGATCCACGCTTTGCGGATCAAACGTAAAAATCCCGAACCTATCTGGCTGAAATGTATATACAATATTTTTTTGTTGTCTGTGTCGTTGGGCATTACAGAGGGCCCCGAGTACAACATGTAAGCGGATAACCAGAAAATTATAGGACAGTCCAATCGATATCGTGATGCTGATATTGTTTGTATCGGTGGTCTTTTAATATTTGTTAATGGGTGTGATGTTTGGGTGGTAAAATGGCTCGTACATATTTTTTATTCCAATATTCTTCTCTATGTTGATACTTTAATTAAAAAATGAAAGGATTTGTTCGTAAGCTTGATAGTAAATTAATGATAATGGATTAATTGTAGTTGGTCGAGGTTTGCTGTGATTTACAAATATGTTTCGTTGCTAATATTGAAATAGAATTTATGTTACGTGATTTTTTTTAAAGCGTTTATTACAATAATGTTACGTACCTTTAACATTGAAGCTATAGAAGCTATAAAATTTCTCATTGAAATTCTATCAATTTCTAACGGTGCATTTTTCAGTGCTTTTCCTGATTTTCTATAAAAATCTAATCCAATCTGAATTATAAAAAATTTGATTTAATCTAATCTAAATTGTAAATTGTAAATTTGTTTCTCTGCAATTATGTACTTTTTTTTTTTTTTTAAATACTGTAAATATTAATTACGTATTAATTAACGCAACAAGTAAGCGAATCTTAACATAATTTTAATAAATTGCAATTTATTAGGTAAACTTAAATTAGGTAATTTTTCTTCATCTTAGAAAACTTGTTAAAAAGTTTAAAAAATAACAAGTGTCTTTTTCATTGATGCAATAAGGAGCATAAAAAAAGAAACGTGTAAAATCATGAAGAAAAATCTAGGCAGTCGACTTTCTCTACTTCAGAACATGTGCAACACTTCCGCATTGCATACCTGCAAGCACTATGCAGCAGGTCTATGCCGCATTATACAAAATTCAAGAAACAGTAAGAAAGATTCTCATTGGCGTTCTCATCTGTACCTAAAACTCTCTCGTAGCGTTATTCCAACTGCGGTTACATTAATCCTTTCGCCATGAAGGGTACACGTATACGCGCTCAGACTAAGTAATCATTCATTACAAACCTGCATAAATATTTTTCATAGCGCGGAATCATTTCTTATTCGCATAGGTACACCATAATTCATTAAACGAAATGCCTAAATTTTTATACCTATATTTTTTCTTATACCAACACATTCGACTGACACGAACTCACGCTTTAACAAATTCTTTAACTGGTAAATTGTAATATTTAATTTTCCTCGAATTTTAAACAACGAATGCTTATAAGCAATAATTATTACACTCGGACAAATTTAAATAGCAAACCTTTACTCAGTTATAGACTTCCGAAAATTATACGCGATCTTCGACTAACAATAAGCGCCTCGCCTAAAATCACCCTTCGCGAATATGTTAACAAAAAATATAATAATTGTAACAGAATAATTCATCAGAGGTTTCAAAAACTGCGCTGTACCATATCGTGCGTATCAAACAATGCACGAATATCCCTTTGCATTAAAAAAAAAAAAATTGCCCGTCGATATTAAAGCGAAACCGTGTTACACAAGTATCATCGGAGCGTTACATAAAAGTAATTTGTATCAACATCACACACTCGTAACTAATTTGTTCACCGAGCAACTTAAAACACTCGAACTGAAAACCTTGACAATATCCATACAGGATTTACAAACGTTTCGAACACAATTTTCAAACGGTATAACTTGATTCCTCTTTGACTGTCACCTACAGTTGTCAAACTCTGACACGTTTCATAGAGTCCTCTCACAGGAGAACTCAATTACGTTTCGATTCCCGCCCCGTACAGTTTACGCATTTCATTTCTCGCGTTCCGTCCGGCCACATGATATTCCTTTTTTATCTTTTGTAAGCCCGTAGATTGGCGATCGGTTCTATTTTGGTTGGCGTACAGATGAATCCGATAGCGTGACCACGGCCACGCGAGTGCACGAAAATTCTGCCTAGTCTAGATCTCTTATCGGACCCCTTTCCGTGAGTGACGTATCGATACATCCTCTGCTACTGACTGTATGAAGCTAATCGCGATGCTAACCGTCAGTTCGCTGGTGGAAAGTTATATTTTGAGGCTGAAGAGACTTTACCCTCTATATTAGTAGATATTTAATAGCGTACGAGTAATGAACTTGAAGCTTAAAATTTGGCTTCGTAAAAATGTAATACTGGCATTTGAAGATATCACAATTCTTTTTTTGTTTTTTTTTTTTAAATGGTAAACAGTGACGCAAATAGCCGATACATTATTAAAAAAAGGAGTATTAAAAAAGAGAGAGATATAGATCCATTTAGAAAACTTACATTGACAGTGACATTGACTCTTTAAATAAAAATACGAGAAGAAATCGAAATATCTTATTAAATTGCGCGCATGAAATCAAACAACTTTCATGTGGAACGTTTAAAAAAATTTTAAATAGTTGAGTAAATAATAGCGTGCGTACGAATAAATCGGATATACTGTATGTGTACCTTTAGTTTTTTTTTTTATGTTTTTACGTTGAATGGTCATACATGTAACCGTTATTTTTGTAAAACATTTTTATTCCTTTTTTCGCTTTTATTCTGGTGAACTGCTATCGCTTTAAAATGAATAAAATATAATTAAACTAAAAATAAATCCTTCTTTTCTAACTTTAGAAAAACCAGTTCGGAATGTCTTCTTTTTATATTTATAATAATAAAATCAACAGAATATAGTATTTTCGTGAATCAATGGACTGAACGGTGAAATGGTTTGAAAACTATAATTTATTGTAAATTTTATTTTATTTTTGTAATCCTTTTCCTGAGCAAAATGTTAAACTTAAAAATCGCGAAATGAGACGTGACCCTAAAGCTTTGAACCGTATCATAGATTGCCAACTCGTAAAATCTAATAACCAAGTAAGCATACCTTAGACATTCCTATAAATCGACAGAAGGTTAGTTCCTGCATGATGGTCGATTTTAACAATCCTAGCCAAATACCTTCAGCGATGGTATCCTCTGTCAGAAATTTTGAATGCTTTCCTACTTCGACTTCGATGAATTCCTTTGTGCAATCACGTAGCGCTAAAAATTTACACGAATCTTACAATCTGACGAGCATACTCCAATTTTGAGGCAGAAAACCAATTTTGATGTAATTTATAGTAACTTTTCATTTAACGTGCAAAATATATTAACCATTTGCACTCGAGAGGCGACTCTCGCTCGCCACTTGGATTAACGCAGCAACTCGAATCGCAACGACGGATATAATTATTTTATTTCAACGTTTCGTGTATTTATAAGACCTAACATTGAATCTTAAGCTTTGATTAACTTTGCTTCGTGCCATATTTTAGGGAAGCACTCCCCAAAATGAATTTTCGATTCCTCAGGACGAGCGTCGCAGAAATATCTCACGAAGCGAAATTACAAAGCTTAGATTTGACGTGAAAATACACGAAATATTGAAATAAAATAATTATATGCATCGCTGCCCTCTATAGCCCGAATTTTGTCTACCTACCAGAGGAAAAATAACGATTGATTACAGTTTTTCGCTTTGATTCGAAAATTCTTAAAGCAATAATTGCCACAGATGAATTACAGTATCACTGCAGTAATACAGTAATCAAATTTAATACTACAGTGATAACTAAATAAAATTAATTTTTTAAAATACAGATACATCAGTTTGCAACTTTTAAGTCACACGGTCCCACAGAGGGTTGATCCAAGCAGTAAGATTAGAGTCACCTCTCGAGTGCAAAGAGTTGACATCCTACGAATTATTTGCTGAGAAATAATGTGAAACTGTTGGATGAACGGAATAACCGGACTGTCCGAAAGAAGGCAGAAAAATTATTTTCCAACGAACAAAATTGGCCACCAAACCAATTGTATATAATTTTGTAGCAGCGCCGAAACGAGCCACTTCGACCTACAGCCATTAACCACGGATCGATCTACCAGAAACAAAGCTGCCGACATTCCATTATAACAACGTGCAAGGCTGGGTCGAACTTGAAACCTACTGTTAGCATTCTTTCTCGAACGGACGGTTTTTTGCCCGGTGCATTAACGACCACTACGCCGGCTAAGCGGACAAGAAGCGCGGCGCTCACGTTTTCCCTCTAACGCTAATTAACAAGTGTACGTTAAACGAGGTAGTCGCGTGTTTGCGCGCAGCGCTCCGCCAAGGCGGCGCGCATAATGCTCGAAGCGTAAAGAGGTTCTTGCAAAGTGTCGCGAGTCTGGTCGACTTCTGAATGGCTTTTTCACACCCTGCCACAGCAGCCAGCCGCGCATCCTACTTCTAGCTGTACACGAATTAACGCGAAACCACCGACCAGTTAATGGTATTTGCGAAGCGTTCCATGCAACGTCAACAGGGTACAAAAGTATTCCTTTCGTCTTTTCATTCGCTACTGTAAAACTTATCTCGATCTTTTTCCCAATCGTTCACCGAGACACGTGGTTCTTTTACTGATTTCGAACGGTCGATGCGCGTTTTGGCAACCGCGAGAGTTTTCAATTTGCTTAAGCTACTGTGCGAAACGGGATTTCGTTATGTACATTGCTGACTAAGAGTTGGGGATTTTTAGGTACTTCGGGCGACACAAAAATGATAAAAAAAGAATCAATTTAGAATTGTGGTATTTCAGAAAAGTGAATTTACTTTGATTAAAAATACCTGTATTAATGTCGAATTGACATGAAAATTGCTTTGTGATCTGTCTCGTACCGATACTGTGAAACAAACTTCAACGAATTATATTTCACTTTTACTTCTCATCGACATTCACAACCTGCCACGTTAAAATTACTTTCGTTCAAACCAAGACACACGCTCGATGTTACATAAACAACCATATTTATCTTCCAAACATTACTTGCAAAACCACGCAGACCGAACAAACAAACGAGGGAAAAAAAAAAAGAAAAAAATTGACCAAACGATAAAACAATGTACATTGAAAAGTTCACGGTAGCGTTCATCGTGGGAAACAATGGAGTCGTTTCACAGAGCGGGCACTTTGTTCCGTAGACGACCGATTCGTTCGGAATCGAAGGAATTAAACGGAACAATTCAAAATCGCAACGAGATCCCCCTATCGGCGCGCGAAAATATAGATTTCACGAAGCGATGCAAACCGAAACGAGTGAACGCGTGAAACCGCGAGTGATGCGGAAATACGAGTCACGGAGGTTAAAAAAAAAACAAAACAAAAAAAAAAAGGAAACGTGTACACGCGAGAGATAGAAAAAAAATTATAGTGTACAGGTATCATTGTATTATTTACACAAGCAACACCTGCAGTCACCATGATGGCGGCGCTGCTTTCGTCACCGGTGGTGATGGTCGAGGGCGAAAAACTGAACAAGACCAAACAATGCGCATGCAAATAAAAACTTCGTTTCTGAAATTATTCTATGTACCCGGTGCAACGGCGTGTACAAACGAGCGCGTGTTTAACGTGCTCGAACAAAAAGGGACAAACAGAGGGGATACGAGACGTCGACGACGCCGCTGCGCGATCGTACTCTTGTTTTATTCACACGCGCCGGTACTGGCGCACAAAATGTCTGTCGCCACTACCACCAACAACGTGGAATTATCTCTTAATCGACGAACGCACGGATTTGAGCACGATGAATCGTCTCGTCGACGCGAACACGATTAGATATGGATAACACGAATTCGCGTGACACGCCAGTTTTTAGGAACCTATATTGTATTATAAAACACCACAACGGTGATAAATTCCTCCCATTCCGTGCTCGTTGCGATCACTAATACGCACCGACTCGATATTGTGGACGTGCAAAAAAAAAATCCTTTAAGGATGAATTGATTCTTCGCTTTGAAATGTAAAATGTTCGTTGTTCGATGTTTTTTTCTCATTAAAATAATGTAAAATATTTTATTTCATCTCTGATAAGGCACTTTATATCTATCAACGGAGAGAAAAATTATGCAGAGTCTAATGAATTAAATTGCGATAACGCTGTTCTATACTTTCTAAATTGAAAAATATCTGAACTTTAAAAAAAAAAAAATTGCCTTTCGGAGAGTTTTCTTTGTGACAAACGTGATGTTTCTGTGGAAAAAGCTATTAGCGAAAACCGCTTTTGTTTCAATCATGGTCCAAATTCACAGAACGGTCTAACTTTGGCGTAACGAAGTTTCCTTCGGCGACGGTCCAACGCTGTATATTCGCATAGTTTCGCTGGTAAAGCGATCTATACCGGAACACTTCTCGTATCGGTATGTCAGTGCATCAACGAACGATTGGCATATACGTTTCCTAATTCAATTAGACATAGTCATGGAAACGCGGAACGTATTCTGGCTCGAGAAAATTACTCTGTTTCCTTAAAAAAATACGCAGAGAAAAGATAGATACACCGATTGTCTCGGTTAAAGTCAGCCACCTAAATATCTCCTTTGTTTTAAATCACACGAAGAGTGTTTATAGTATCGTTAAAATCTAATTGGTTTTGAACCAGGAATAACGTGGACAAAATTTTATTTTTTTTTATCTTCACATTTTTCGAGTTGTCGGCTGACCAAATCGTTACTCATCCTGCAAAAATTCAGTTAGACACAAATATCCTGATCTTAGTTTCTGATCTTTAGTTTCATCTTAAAGTATTTTACCCGTCGCAACCTAACATTTTTATAATATTAGCCACACTATCCATTTGAAGCGAGTAGAATTTTGTAGTCTGCATAAACGTGCAGTTGTCACCGTACGAATAAACTCCAAGTCTCAATTCGTGTTGCTAATTTTCGATCGTTCGGAATCCGACAGAGTTTCTTAAAAATTATTAATATTCTTTACCACGGAAGCGTATAATTTTTTTTAGTGATATTTAGATGGTCTCCGTTAGCCGAGACACTCTGTACCAAAGCATATTTTCCAAATGCTCGAATTGTTTATGTTGATCGTCTGGAGCGTGTTTAAATTCGCAGAGCAAAGCAGGGCAGATATTTACCTCGATATACAACATGTTTAATATGTTCTGCATCGTATCTAAGATTCAGCTGACTCGAATAGTACAGCTCGTATTAAAGCCGAACAAACGACGGATCTGTTGGTATATTACATTTGGTCTCGTGGGGGAGCTGAGTGCGAGATACAGTATTACGAAGAAAGCGATTTAAAAAGCGACAGAACTTTCCGCGGGACCAGATACAATAACTTGAGAAAGTAGTTTGGAAAGTGGAACGGTGCTTCTAGAAACTACACATAATAGATTATCAATTTTCTATCTATATTTTTAACCCTCGCACGCGCCACGGAAATAGTTAAACGAAGGATACTTGCTTTTTATTTACTATCTTTATTTTATTTCCTACGTAAATTTAAGTATATTGTGCAATGAATTATGGTAAAACACAATTAAACGGAAATAAAAATAATTCCACGTTGTAATAAATGGGCGGTCTAACCCGAACATGCGGGTGAGACCATTCATTTGCAACGTTGGTGTTTCTTGATTAAAAAAATAAAGAAATATTTTAATATGTCGCGAAGTATGATTTACATATATTTTAAATTACTCGTGCGCTGTTTGAACGCTAGAACTACCAAAGAGGTCAAAATGACTTGTTCGTAATTTCTTATAAATATTGTATAAATTTACAAGTGTATCTTTGGCGATTCCCCTTAATTTTCTGCAAAAAAATATACATAAAGGTTTATTTATTTATTTCTCTTACATTATGTATTTTATTATATGCCTTTTATTTTAATTTCTCCGATACAAGTAATTATACTTTAATTTGTAAAAAACCAACAATGACTTCTTTTTGAAAAGTGGTCAAACTATCTCGAACTCAGCTTAAACAATGAACGCTCATTGTTTGATAATGAAAGGGTTAATACAGTAAAAAGCATAATTCAATATTAACGCGAAGATACATTGTGTAAGTTGTACATTCACAACGAATAAAAATGCTACTTATTTATGGTACCGTAATAAGTTTTTTTTTATATATTGAATTACCAGAGGTCTTTGATAACATCACAGTTAATGTATTATCTTGTCACCGAGCAATTTCCTTTGATGTCAAACTCTTACATTAAGCATAATTAAAACTTCTTATCGTACGACAAATTATTATCAGTCAGCACTTGCAATGCTTAAGGCATAGTCATCATAGCCTTTTCATTTAATTCAAAATTACTCGACGTAAAATTAGTTCAGTCTTATCTGTACGGTTCTATCAACTTTTCCACCTCGTTTGATTATTATCCCATCTAGCTGCAAGTAATTATAGCCGCAATTAAAATTGCGGGGTGTATCTCAGCCCTAAGAAAGGAAACTCGAAACATCTAACTAAAAAAGAAGAAAAGAAAAGAAGAAAAAAAAAAAGAAACTTGAAACAGTTGCACGCAAGGGCAAGTGTGCGTTTACCATTGAAATCACGCGAACTTTGCCTTTCCATCGAAACGCGAGAAATTAAAACCGCATGGGATAACACGAATCCGCTTCTAATTGTCGTTCCGATTCTGACACAACCATAAATAAAAATAATTGATTGCTCCTGTAATTGAAATAATTAAAAACGTAAAACTGAATATAAACCATGCAAGAACTGCTGTTCCAATCGTAGAAATTTCAAAAAGAAAACCAACAATCATAAAATAATTATATTTTAATTCAAATGAATTCAAAACTGTTCTGCAGAAAGTTAAACAATTACAAAGCTACCCTACTTAAAGCTACCTAAACACAAAGCTATCCTAGCCAAAATTAAACAAGTCCAAAACTTTTCAACCCATAATTCAACAATTATTACCCTACAACATCCAAGCTTAACCCTTTCGCTACTGGAGGCAACTATAATCGTTTGCCACGAAGCAACTTCTGTGTACACACTACGGGCGACTATAGTTGCGCGCCATAAAGCGACCATGGAATATTATGAGCGACTGCAGTCGTCCGATGCATTTACATTTTGAAATAGTAAGCTTGCACTGCGAAAAACATTATTTAACAAATAATTCTCGTATCTCGAATATTTCTAGAAACTCGAAACTATCGTTTAAAACTCTTTCAAGCTCGGTGTGGGATTAAAAGCGTCCCACCTTTTTAATACCTAAATATGCACAGTGGGACATAAATAGTCCCTAACTCTGTTAAACACGTGAGTTAATGTGAACCACTGTGCTACGGACAATTTTTAATTTTCAAGATTACATAGAAAATATCGCTCTATATTTAGGTATTAATAAAGCGGAACGCTTACAACCCATGCTTCAAAGAGTTAAGCGAAAAATAATTTTTTAACTTACAGCGGTCTAACCCCTTAATTTCAAAGTGGTATAGGTCCTCCAAACCCGATGAGTCCAGCAAAGTTAACACGTTGCCGCACAATTTTAATTTAACGATCGTGCTCGGAAACACATTTTTTGTTTTCAATTGTTTATGACTGCCACATGAAAAGCATGAGAAAACGCATAAAAAAATAAGTAATATGTTGTCTGACACGCTATACCTTTTTCTTCGATGTATTATTCAATAAACAAGTGTATCCGTTAGAACACTTCGTACCAACGCTGTTCTCTTTTTTATTGATTAAAACATTTATTGTACATGACGGCTATAACCGTCGTTCGCCTGCATATCGCCAAAGATCGGACGGCTATAGCCGTCATTTGCGGCAACGTGTTGATAATTCCAAATCAGAACTAATTTCTAAGCACACCTCGAGTCATAAAGGCAGCCATCTTTGCGATACGAAACTACTTGCACGCGATACCGACTCGAAGACCATTGTATCGAATAAATTTATACGAACCCTTATCCATTTCATAACAACGTACCGTCAAAGCAGAAGCTGCAGACGTTGGCAGGCCCGAAGTTTCGTTCGGTACAGCGGTTCTGGCGTTGTTCCGACGATGCAAAGTCCAGGTACACCTGCACGTGAAAGAGAACGAGCGACGTAATGCCCCCGGGGTCTGCGTTGGCTTCCTCTGCTTCTATTTATCTTTCGTGCTTGGAACGATAGGCGTGACGTGCCGGTGGATTATGAGCCACTCGGTGGTTATCTGAAAATTTAAAGGGTGTTTGAATGAAGTCATGCCGTGGTGCATGTTTCTTTTATGACGGAACTTTTTATTATGGCGGGCAAAGGGGGTGACTGGGGATGAAGTATCGGACCGGTACTCGCGTTCGTCAAATAAAACCTCGCTTGTCTGTTGCTTTTAGCCGGAAATCGTGCAAAACAGAGGCGAATTTGCAATCGAGAAATTGTCGTGCTGTATTTGTTGATGGTTGAGCAAACTGTTTCGTTATTGCACGAAAGAAATAAATAACTGAGGGAATTAATTTTTTGTCTGGCGAATAAACGCGAAGAAATTGGTGATCTTGGTGTTTGGGAGCGGAGCAGTGGGTAATTGAACTGCTGGTGATTTTTGTGGAGTGATATTTTGTGATAGTTGAGGTGCGAAGTTGAAGGAGAATATTTTTTAGGAATTTTTCTTTAGGGATTTGTTTAATTTAATGTGTAAATCATTTTTAGAAAATGATTTTTGATATCTAGACTGCGGATTTTTATGGATTTTTGTGGATTCATGAAAAATTTGAAGACACAAAAATACATAGAATGCGCATAAGTAAAAATATATAAATAAATGTAAAATGTGGTACCCGTTATAATGTTTGCTAAATAAAGCAATTGCGTATCTAGTTTCTATTTTCTGAATTATATATTCATAAAAATAAGTTTGCATAAAAATCCCCGGTCTAGTGATACGAAATTTTGTAAAATTTATATTATTTCATTAGAGAATTCGTGAATATGCTGTGTTTTTAAGTAAAATATTTTATATAAATATTGTATATTTTGGACCAGTACTGGTTTATTTTATTTTTTATTTCTGGAGTAAATAAATGTTCGTTTATTAACGTAGCATTGATTTACAGTATTTCGTTAATTCAATTTTATTGCGCCATAAATGAAATGTCTATTTTTTTAGTTTTCCGATTTTCATTTTGTTCGAATAAATAGTGGAGTTAAAATTGAAATTGTTTCCTTCAAATTTAATAATGTTTTCCCTAAATAGAAATCAAATTTAATTCTGTAGCATTTCAATTTCACGAAGTTTAACAAATCGTATTTTAATATTTGAAATTTTTAATTAAAATA
Source organism: Ctenoplectra terminalis (assembly GCA_019453375.1). Taxonomy (NCBI): domain Eukaryota; kingdom Metazoa; phylum Arthropoda; class Insecta; order Hymenoptera; family Apidae; genus Ctenoplectra; species Ctenoplectra terminalis. Next base: position 205,279 of record SMSQ01026177.1, on the reverse strand, counting down.
TACAAACTATACTTGATAAAAATTTTCCATTTCTCAAAAGACCGTTTTTAAAAAGATATATATAAATTCCAAATTCTGAACTACTATCTTGCAATTAATTAAAGTTCCCACGGTACATATTCTAAAACACAATAGGCTGAGCTTTCTGTATAAACGATAAAACGTTTCGGAAATAAAACAAAATATGCTCGCTAGGAAAACATTACACCTAAATGCAGACTAACATACACGTTGCATAAATTTTGGAAAAATATTCATTTGTACGAAATAATAAAATACTGTAGATAAAAGTACCGACAAAACAGTAGCGGAAAAATAAACCACCCGAATTAAAAAAAAATTTGACAAATACACGGGAAAGGTACAAAATGCGTCACGAAAATTTCACCAACAAAATAACTCTGCGTCATCGATAAATATTAATTCAACATTTTCAGGTTTCGGAGGAAATTTGAAGCATACGTTTGAATAAAAAAATTATTCTAAACAAATCTGTATCATAATTTGACACATCTAGGATTAAAAAAAAGAATACATAACCACCTATTAATAATGTTTCATTGATTACCTCCTTTCTCCCAATTTCTTATTCAATTGTTATCAATATCGAAAAGAAGTGTCTCGTTATAATTATCAATATTACCTATGAATATTTCTTCTTTCTTTTTTTAAAAGTGTAATAAAAAATTCATTCACGTATCGTATAACACGTATAAAAAGAGATATACTCGTTAAATCTGAGTTTAACGATGTTAAAAGTAAGAAACTTAAGTAAATAAAAAAACATGGTTGGGTCACACAGATCCGAACACAATAGAAGCATTAAACAACGTGAAAAGATTCGAAACTCTAATAATGGGTTGATAAAACACCCGTGTAGAAAACTGAGCGAATTATCTTTTTCTAGCTCTCGGTTCTACAGTATTCCTTTTGCAACACGTGGCCGTACCGTTGTCTCGATAGAAGAGGATTCCCTTCCGCTGAGTAAAGCTGGCCGTTTTGTTTTCAATGCTGATTTCAATCGATCTAGTTGTTCACAATAGACTTCTGTAGCAACCGTTCAGTTAGATCCTAGCAGCTCAAATTGTATAACCCCGCTTTAAACTTCATTTTGTCGATAATATGGAAGATCCTGAATGTACTTATTTCATCCTGCGATCAATATTACGATATTTACGCATTATCTTCTCTTAAAAATAGCTCGTACTTTGCACGAAATGAAAGAAGAAAACATCCAGTATTCTTTTTATAGACGATTCAATTTATTCCACTTTTAAAGCCGTTTTAATGTCTTTTATAAATTAAAGGGAAGGTACGGATTAAATTCTTAAAATAAATCTTCGGCGGTAATAATCGGATTATTAAGTCGTTTTCAAAGACTGTGAGATTTTTAAATGAAAATTTATACTTGATACATTCATAACTTTCAGGTAATTTATTTTTTTTAACAAACCTTTCAAATAACTCGTATTAAACGTCACTATCCTGCTCCGTCGACTGATTAATTTTGTATTAAATTATTTAATATTAAAGTAACCAACCATCTCAGGTTTCAATCGAATTTCCCGTGCATTTATACATTCGCAAGTAAGAAGAAAAACCTAAATCAAAATTTATTTTTGAGAAACATCTGACAGTTTATTTTACGACGCGAAGAAACCAGGTCCGCGAAACTGGAGTTCGAAAGGAATTTCTGATCGCTCGAGTTCGAGCTAAAGTTGGAAGAAAATATGCTGACTCTGACTCGGAAAATTGTGAATTCTGAACCGTGATAGGCCACGGCCGCGTAAAGAGCGATGAAACGAGTAGCGGCGAAAACGGCGAAAGCGGCAAACAATAAATCAAATTTACAGCTTCGCATGAAATTATCCACGCGTCTAGATACGACGATCCATCGAGTTAAAAATTTTGATTGCCGGCTCCGCAGCGTTGATNTTCCGCTGAGTAAAGCTGGCCGTTTTGTTTTCAATGCTGATTTCAATCGATCTAGTTGTTCACAATAGACTTCTGTAGCAACCGTTCAGTTAGATCCTAGCAGCTCAAATTGTATAACCCCGCTTTAAACTTCATTTTGTCGATAATATGGAAGATCCTGAATGTACTTATTTCATCCTGCGATCAATATTACGATATTTACGCATTATCTTCTCTTAAAAATAGCTCGTACTTTGCACGAAATGAAAGAAGAAAACATCCAGTATTCTTTTTATAGACGATTCAATTTATTCCACTTTTAAAGCCGTTTTAATGTCTTTTATAAATTAAAGGGAAGGTACGGATTAAATTCTTAAAATAAATCTTCGGCGGTAATAATCGGATTATTAAGTCGTTTTCAAAGACTGTGAGATTTTTAAATGAAAATTTATACTTGATACATTCATAACTTTCAGGTAATTTATTTTTTTTAACAAACCTTTCAAATAACTCGTATTAAACGTCACTATCCTGCTCCGTCGACTGATTAATTTTGTATTAAATTATTTAATATTAAAGTAACCAACCATCTCAGGTTTCAATCGAATTTCCCGTGCATTTATACATTCGCAAGTAAGAAGAAAAACCTAAATCAAAATTTATTTTTGAGAAACATCTGACAGTTTATTTTACGACGCGAAGAAACCAGGTCCGCGAAACTGGAGTTCGAAAGGAATTTCTGATCGCTCGAGTTCGAGCTAAAGTTGGAAGAAAATATGCTGACTCTGACTCGGAAAATTGTGAATTCTGAACCGTGATAGGCCACGGCCGCGTAAAGAGCGATGAAACGAGTAGCGGCGAAAACGGCGAAAGCGGCAAACAATAAATCAAATTTACAGCTTCGCATGAAATTATCCACGCGTCTAGATACGACGATCCATCGAGTTAAAAATTTTGATTGCCGGCTCCGCAGCGTTGATTCAAACGCGTTCTTCATTTCTTCCAACGCACAACATTGCTCCATCCAACCAATTATTTTGACACCCGGTTTCGAGCTCCAAACAATCAAAATTCCTACATGAACTACTATGCAGCGGGTGAACGCGAAGGGGGTGGAGTAAGGAAAGACAGAGTTGGGGAACGAGCAATTCAAGCGGTCGCAATAAAAGCGCATGAAAATAGAATGTCCCGGACGGTTTCGCGGGAGCGAAGAGTTCTCGCGAAGTTGGCCGTAATAAACGGACGATACTCGGAGAAACTTTGATACCGCGCTCAGCGGCCGACTTCCTACGCAGGCTACGTAACCGTCTGCGTCCGCGGAGTAAACGAGTAACGGGGCAATAGGATCAACATAATCCGATTATCTCGACTTTACCGATCGTATTTCCGGATAACGCGATCATATGAGGATCCGGAGCGCTCGTATAATCCGGACAACATCTGCATCCGCTTTCTTTCAACCGTTCCGACGCGTAATACTCTTAACGAGAACGTACGAACTCGAAGATCCTTCGGTAGAATCGTTCCGTCGACATTCGCGTTATACGTCGGACAAACGAATAAAAAGAAACCGGATCCTTTTATTCTTTTTTTCTTTTTTTCTTTTTTCCTTTTTTTCCTCGAAGTATGCACGAGGCACCGTGACACGGTCCGCGTCGCTATGAAACGGTCGTCCGACGCGTCGAAAGCGATCCTCGTCGAGAAACGCTGGATACGAGTAGACATACGCGTGCTTGATCCTTTTTTCTCGACGCCTAGCCGTATTATGACCGCGGTCGTCGTTCCGGTGAACGCGTCGCATGCTTGAAACTTTCGCGAGTCGTTCTTGATGGTACGCGAAACTAGGGTGCGAACGCTCGAATTTCTTTCCGAGGCAATTTGATGCTCGGTTGGGTACGTTTTGTGTTATTTCACGCAGGCGAGTGCGTGGGTCTAAGACTATGTTAATACGTCGAATGACAGAGCCATCGAAGTGTTTGAAACAAAGTTTGTTACAGAGATAATGTTGTATAAAGATAGGTCGTTTGAATCTTTGTTACGAAGTTAGAACAAATGTACGAAATATATAAAGGGAACGGTAACGGACTTGCGGTTCCTGTGATACAAAGTGGGAATAAATTAACGATACTCATCTCTAGTCTGTTTGTGCAAGCTGTATTTACTATCTGAGCTTGCATTGAAGATGTTGAATGTAACTTCTGCCAGTGCCATTAGTAAGTTGTTGAGCTTCTACCATAAATAGTAACCGCAAGTCTGTTACAGTTCCCTTCGTATTTCGTATTGTTCTAACTTTTTAGACAAACTTCAAATAATTTGCATTCATGTAAAATCTCTTTTTATTCGTTATAGGATATACCAGGTTCGGCGGGAAAAAATTTGGACACGAGTTCCTGATCTCCAAAATTTTCTTTTTAATTTTTTTAATATTTTCGACTTACAAAAATGTAGAATGTTAGAAAACTGAGCGCAAAAATTAAATACGCTAAATCTGACGGAAGAATCTTAGAGAGACGTAATATTTATGTGAACGCAAACTTTATTTCGAGTGATACAGAGCCGAAGAGGAGAACAAGTCTAAATATACAAAGAACAAACATCGTCTTCTCAGATGCAATTTATCCATCGCTAAAATTCGCATCGCGCTTCTAAATCTCATCAACACCCTACCAAAAAGTCTCCACAATTCTCAATTACGTACATCAAAACCAACCCTCGTGTGACCGTAGTTATAACACGCCAGCCTTTAAAGAGCTAGGTGTTTCATTTCAGTTCCGTGGCTCAAAAGGGAAAAAAAAAAAATAGGAAAGGCGTTTCATCCGGGGCCTGCTGGTGGACCAGTCGGTAAGACATCCTAGCAGGCCCGCGTTTCAAACGCGAGGATACTAAAGTTGGTAGAGGGATCCGTATAAGTACGAATCGTACGGTTCTTGAGGACTTATAAGGACTTGGAGGAAAGTCGGTGTTAGTGGAATCCCTCTGGTGGCCGAGTGTAGGAGGGTAGCCGCAGTTCCATTTCACAGTTTCTTGCGATAATTTCTCTCGAGAAAACTCTCAAATCGTGTATCCATTTGAGAACGGTCACGAGAATTTTTATTCTCAGAGAGTTACGGGAGAACAACAGTTGAACAACGTTCTGGAACAGTTACAAACGACAGTGTCCACGCGCGAGAAATACTCTCGAGATTGACTCGCGACAATTTTAGCATCGAGCGAACGCGCGGCTTCAGACAGAGCGAGTCGTGTGAGACGCTAGAGACTTAATTTAAGACCAAGAGTTTAATGAACACTTTGCTTAAAATTAGCAAGCGTCTAATGACTTATGGATGAGCCTGTACGTTGAACGTGGGAAACGCGTGTGCTAACAAGAGCCACCGCGCGTATTGAGACGCGAGATTATGTTTCCTTGCTAAACGAAGCTTTCCTACGGACATTTTGCTAGGTGTACCGAGTAATACTGCCGTCAGAGCCGTGGCGGCGATGCAAATTCCGGAAATAGTGGTGCAATATGGACGAACGAACGCTGTACGTCTAGTCAACGCCATTCTTGAGCCATGGTATTTATCTTAACGGTTCGATACGACAGCCGGATGTATAGCCGGCCAGTCTGGCCGTATAACGAAAATGCTTAGAAACAGAGGAATTCGAATAAGTCACATGCAATTTGGCTATCTGGCACGGTATGATTGCTCGTCTGGAGCACGATGAACTCCCTAAGTAATTTCGCGTATCCGCAACTCGATTGCTCGACGAAGGAATTTTATCGAGAACGTAGAAATGTACAACGAGTTCTGTTTCCATACGAATCTACCTTGACACGATTTTCATTTCGATTCAAATTTATTCGATTGGATTCGAAAGAAAAATTTGTTTCCTTTGAAAGAAGTGGATTATCACTGTGAAACTTACTCTGGTGTAGAGATTAAAATATTTGACTGCTTAAAGCGTCCTGTTCAAACATCTTCTACCATTTCACAAGTAGGAAAATACATAGAATATTTGTCTCGTTAATTAACTGTTAACATTGCCACGTAACCAGGTTAAAACGTTACGTTTGCTTTGAAAGAATCGTAAAACATTCGGGGAATATTTTTAATTTACGTACAAAGCAGTTTGGATAATCCCGTTCCCTAATTAAATATCTTTTTACAACTCATCGTGCTGTACAAAAATCAACGATATTCTTTTAACTGAAGAGAAATCTAATTAAAAAGTCAAATAACCTTGCAAACAATGCGAACCTGAATTCCAGGAGTGATCGTCGAAAAAAGGGCTCCTACAAATTCCGTGCTGCGCTTAATAAGATAACACAATAGTGAGATTAATATTCTTCAGCGGGCGTGCTGTGAATAAAATAATATAGCCTGGAGAGCAACGAGTACTCGTCGAACAACTCTACAAACAATCTCATTATAGAAAAGTGTAATTAACGCTTGAAATATTTCGACTCCGAAGAAGGTCCAACTTTATCGAGATTAAGGACGGTGATGACTGGGTCAATCCTAACACAAGCTGCGAAACATCCGGTTGTTTCAAGTACGGTGCGCAAAATTATTTAATACCAACTTATTACGAATCCATTTACAAGCGCGAATACATATATAAATTAATTGGAACTTCTTCGCTTGCCATTGTATTTTTTAGCAAATATTAACACTAGATTTACTCGTATCGATTGGATCATTTTTAAGGATACATTAAAATGTAATAAATGTAAAATAAATATTAAAATAATATTAGTTCATTTTGTTTAAAACGAACTTTTATTCACAAATATTTACTTCATACGTTCCTTTGCATTTAAACTCTACTTTGACCGTACATTTTCCAAATAAATACTTGATGCGCTTAACGCTTTGACGATCGAACATTTTTCTCATCGCCGTAATTAGTAGTCACGATACAATTATTAATAAAACTTACGCTTTTACTGTTTCTTTAAAAATAGCATCAGTATTGGTAGACAAACATCAAACTGACGGCAAGAAACTATTTCTCTACGCCTCGTAAAAATAGCTGTGTAAAATCACGCGTACGTGACAGCGACTGCCAATACGTTAAAAATAAAATCTAAAATCCGTCGAATTGACGAATTCGAATCGACGAGTAAATCTAGCGTTAAACATCCTTATGCGACGCTCTGCATCCTCTGTACGACAGTATCGACGATCAGATTTTTCTGTAAAATCTCGCTAACGAGAGAACGACGAGCATGTGAACGAATGCAAATGCTGGGAAGAACGGCACGTCCGGATTTAGGCAACGAGATGTACGTGACATCGTGTATGTTGCAAACGATTAAGTCCTCTGCGGTTGCACGAGAATTCATAATGCGTGTTGTGACCCATGGGCACGTGAAAAACCTTCAGAGCCGTCGACGCGCGTTTAAAAGAATCGTCTTCCTCATTTTTTCACCGCGATAATAGTCGCGTGCGAGTGTAGCCGCTGAGTTAATAGTCCGTCTGAATTAAAAAAAAAAAAAAAAAAAAAAAAAAAAAAAAAAAAAAAAAAAAATAAAATTCCAGTTTACCAAAAGAAATAAGAAAAAAAAAGGTAAAAAAAAAAAAAAAAAAAACATTATATATATATATATACATATAATGTAATGAAATGAAAAAAACTGCGGTATAATGTAACATTTCGTATCAAAACGATAATCACCACATTATGGAACTCGTTAATGACGTTATGTTGCCCCGCAATTTACATGCAAATATTNTTAATGTCCGTCGCTCGCTTTCACGACGAATGAAGACTTTATTGGAGAAATAATACTGTCAGAATATTCTATTGATTGGAAAAAGTACGTGTTTCCGTTAAATTGTATTTTATAATTCAACGAGAAACGCTAGGCTGCGTCGTGGTTTTGAAAGTTCGAATTTTTATCCTGTAAAAAGGAATACCGTAACAACTGGACTGCAGATTTTTATGAATATAATTTGAGAAACATAAGCTAGGTTGGGAATTGTTTTGTTCGCTGAATATTGTAACTACACTTTGGGTTTATTTATGTATCTTTTCGCTCACGTGCATTCTGTGTAACTTTGAACTTTTAAAATTTTTACGAATGCGTAAATATCTGTAGTACGGTAACAAAGTTTCAGAGAGATTGTGTGTAAACGTGTTTCATCTGTTTTACGACCATTAGACCGTGATTTTTCTTTAGGATTTTTACCTATTTATGCGAAATTAAATATAATTAAAAATCCAAAATTGCACGGAATACACGTAATATGAAAAAATACACTGAATATCGAAATTACAGTAAATTTTATAACATCTGATTGGTAAAATAATTCCCTGCCGAAATGCTTAAAAAAATATGAATTTGCATAAAAATTATGCAAAAATTTGCATAATTAACATCGTAAATAAACTATTAACCCTTTACGCTCCTAAATCTTTTTAAATTTCATACGAGTATGAAAACTTAAAGTGTTGTAACGAAATCGCGTTATAAAAATGGAACATAAAGAAATCCGGTTAAACAATCTCTGTGAACAGTCATTGTTCCGGTTGATCGTCGTACATTGTATGTATACATCGACGGTCATGATTATTAATTACAGTACAACTCGCCGACCGAATTTAGAGCAAACCACGCGTATAATGCGCGCGTTCGTACATTTGCATATTCAAACGTTGTGTACGACGTGGCGATTATGCGACGAATCGCGCTTACGTGCCAATGACGATGTACGCTCGCCATTGTACGACGCTCTCCTCGCGCAGCCAACGCAATATGCTGATCGATCTTATTAATGGATTGAAACGATGTTCGCTCCACCGCGTTCGTCGGTCAGATTTCACTTGGTGAAATTTTAATTCGATCTCGCGCACGAATTAACATGGACATTGAACCGTGTACCAAAATAATGTGAATTTTTTTTCTTTCTTCCTTTCTGTGACCATTTACGGCTTTTTCAGGCTAACCCCTTGACGCAAGGCTCTATACTTTTCGCGAACCATGATTCTATGGATAATAACATGAACTTGTTGTCTAATACCTTTCATGAATTAATTCCGCGATCTGAGATAGATTTGTCATTTTGTACTGATTGGTATGGCATTGGTTATCGATGATTAAATTAGATTTATTTATACCGGAATAAGTATTTGAAAAAATATTCAAAATGAGTATAATTAACAAGTATTCAAAATGATGAGTATTTAAAAAAATATATGAATCAAGGGAAATAAATCCCTAAAATCTCTGAAATCCCTAAAATCCCTAAAATCTATAAAAATGCACGGTTTTTAATTCATAGATTCTATAAGAAAAAATTGCAAACCAGTCATTTTGACCACTTCGGTAGTTCCAGTGTTAATAAACTAAATGACCGAAGATTTTTATGCAAATTAATATTTGTATGACTACAATTAATATTGAAACTACCAAAGTGATCAAGACGAATACACGCAATTTCCGCTTACACGATTTTGAAATAAATCAAACGATTAATTAAAAAAGTTACCGAACCAAACTTAATCAAACTTAACTGAACCAAAACCCATCCTACTTCCCGAACACAATATTAAAGAGAAAAAGAATCTTACCACCCTCGCACAATCCCGGTGTGCTTAAAATCACACTAGATCCTCCCCAAAGAATTTCAAATGCTCCGTTCTATCTCGAAGCTGAAATTTCGCGAAGCTATTTCACCAAAGTTTGCACGATCCATCAATTATTCCAATCAACGCTCGACGAACGCCTCATTCGTGCCGGTACCGGAAATCAAACACAGGGATAACAGTGTCGAGGCGCCGTTTTAAAGAGGCGAACGAGGAATGGCGGACGAAGAGTCTGTGTTGATACATATTCATACGTTATCCGTGGACCGACGTTTATACTACGAATCGGTCTCATCGACGGCTATATGTACGCCGGCCACGCGCAATTCGTCTTATTTAACGCGATGAATTGGCGACCATAAAGACACGTGGAAATCATAAAATCCACGCCGTACACTGCGGACTTAGTGCAACAAGTGCGTAAACGTCTCTTTAGCAGTTAATTTACGTACGTGTTCGAAGAAATTTATGACGGCCAATACGCTGACCGACCGGACACCTGGTCCGAAAAAATAACGATTCGTGGAATAACTGCGGATGACGTTGAAATATTTCCAGGTATTAATTGTATATAGTTTTTACAAGTATTAGGTTCATACAAAAATTCTGTCTGTTACGAAAGATACTTGTTACGAAAAATTCGATTTTCGAAAACGCGGTACACTATGTTTAAACTATTAATTTTGCACTATTATTTGGAATAGTTTTTCATCCACTTGGGAGCTGTATGGTTCTATATTTTTCTTTTTTTTAATCTTTCGATTTTATTATATTATTTAAATCTTAAGTATTCTTTATCGCTGTAATTGTTAACTTGAAATTTTTAGATCGACCTGAGAAACTGTAATCTTATATTATTTTTTTTCTCATAAGTAAACTGTAGATTTTTGTGTAAACTCATATTTATGAGAAATTGGTAAAAAGAAGTAGAACTTTGGTAGAGAATTATTTTCGCTGCTAAATATTATAAGGTATTATATAATTTTGCATCTTTAAATTTTTTATAAATTCATAAAAATCCGCAATCCAGTCATAAGAAACCAAAGTATCGATTATAGAAATCTAAATTATTTTATAAAGCTCTCTATAAATTCCCGATCGACAATAACCTGACAAAAATATTTTTCTCCTATTTTTCCAAGTCTCTTATAAACTACAAAATTAGAAAATTATCGTTGTAAGAAATTAAAGGACAGAACTTATGCAGTACCTGATACATTTTTGGTAATGTATCTTCCGGTACAAGATAGAGCACCGATTTTAAATAATTGAAAGATTACACAGGTGGGAGAACGCGAAGAATTATGTAAATCTGGTTGGAAACGAAAGAATATAGTAAAAGCAAACGTAAAGATGGTCTTGGTATTATTTTATTTTTTCAAAGAATCAAACGTGGTTGGTTGAAGATAGAAAAAGAAGTTAAACAGTGAAATAACGTTTACTTTGCTCTTCATCCGTTATTCCGATAAAGGAGTATAGTAACAGTTAAAGTTTAGGAACACTTTGGAATTAACGTTTGATTTAAGGGAAACAGAAACCTTTTTCGCAAGAAATTCGGCGTCGAAATAAAATTTACACATTTCGTTACATCATTTCATTTAATTACCTCCGTACCCTTCAATCCCACCGAGTATCTCTTTTTCAAACCTTTACCTCGAACAGAAAAAAAAAATGGCCACCAATTTCCACTCGTTTGCCTGGAACAGCAGGAAAAATGACCAAACCGCGTTCGTTCGCAGAAAACGGGCCGCGAATTCGAAACTTCCGCGGTGCCGGCTTGCCTACAACTTCCGTCCCATTTCCCGGTCATTTCGACAGGATTTCATCGATTTTCCAAAAGTTCCGTCGATTATTTACAATCCTGGAACCTCGCACAATTCGCGATTCACGGATCCACGATTCGCGTTTTCTAATTACGTCGAATAGAGAGACGAGCGTTGTTTCAGCGCCGCTTGTCAGGGAGCTCGAACGAAATCACACGGAAGACAGAGAAATTTCTACGTGCTTCTCAGACCAGTGTCGGGAGTAAATCCGCGCGCATCGTGGCTGCGTTCGGAGGAAAATTAAACGTCAGCGCGAGAAGCGTGCCGAAATTCTCCCATCCGTCGAGATAGGTTTTACAACGAATCCAGCTAACGTACGTATAAACCTTGTGCCCGCATTGATACGTCACCGAACGAGCTGGGTTGGCTTCGAAACTTCTTGCCGGTTCGACTCGACGATCCTTAAACACGCCTGACGTTTATCACTCTCGTCGAACGTCGGTTTCCAGGACAGCGAAAGAAGGGGCTGGGGAACGTTTAATAGAGGAACGAGATAACAGCCGAGAGGTGGTATCAATTTATAGGAAAATAAATTATCAACGGTGCGAATCGTTTGACTCGAATGCGCGATAAAACTTGAGACCGGTGTACCACGGCATCGCGTATTGAATGGGAATTATTTATATGTGGGTAACGAGCGTGTTCTACGTGTTCTTGTTCGAGCAGGAGAAAATCGGGCGAAATAAATCCGTTATTTTCGACTGGATTATATTTCTGATATAATATAATTGAACTGAAGATTTTTATGCAAATTCATATTTTTTGAGAGGAAAGAACCTTATACGGACAACCGAAATGTTCGCGGTTATTGGACAAGCGAGGTAGCCGGGTATTTGCATAAATTTTTATTCCGAAAGCGTAAATCGAAGGCAAATTTTCCAAATAACAGGGATCCGGTGAAATTTAGAGCGACGTGTTCGGAGGAACATTAAAAATTATTAATGGAATTATAAAAATAGCCGGGAACTCGGTTATCCAAAGATACGTTTGATAAAGTAAATACATAGAGATTTTTAATACTAATTTTGATACTTATGACAGGTTTATATTACCTTTATATCTTTACCAAATTTAGCGAGAACTACAATAATTAATTGAACTCCAGTTGGTGAAGTGTTCGGTGGTAAATTTCTGACCCACTATTCGGGTCCATTTTAAATTGTGCTCGCGTTCGTCGTGAATTACACGCGAAAGTCCGCCTAACTGTCCAAATCTCTTTTAAGCTGTCCGGTGAACTCGGTTTCTAACTTCAGTAACCACTGTTTCAATGGGTAAAGGAGATACGATTGAACGAATGTACGTTGTATCACGGTGTGGCATAAATTACGGTGATTCGAGCCTTGTAATTGTTTAACGCCTTAAGTATCTTGAAAATTGGAAGCAAGAAAAAAATCTATTCTTCTCAAAACTTAACTTTACGTGAAATTTAGTTTCACACATATACTATGCTATAGCGTATTTCATTTTTGTATTTATTTTTTTAATATTCAATAAATATTCCATAAGTCCAAACGATTCAAAATTGAACAAAAATTTTAAGGAATACGAACGTGAGTAAAACAGCAGAATTGAACAAATTTTCCTCGCACGATTACAAGATACACGATTCAGAAGTGCGATCGCCCTCTCAAAGTGATCCATTCCCCTCTAAATCGACGGTATCACGATTTATTAGACACCGTGCAAATTCAATCGTACATAAACTGCGTCAACGGTTCAAGAATCATACGAACGGCTCAAAAAAAGAAAAAAAAAAGNAGTAAAACAGCAGAATTGAACAAATTTTCCTCGCACGATTACAAGATACACGATTCAGAAGTGCGATCGCCCTCTCAAAGTGATCCATTCCCCTCTAAATCGACGGTATCACGATTTATTAGACACCGTGCAAATTCAATCGTACATAAACTGCGTCAACGGTTCAAGAATCATACGAACGGCTCAAAAAAAGAAAAAAAAAAGAAAAAAGAAAAGAACCAGAGACACTGTGATCGAGTAACGCGCGAAAAGATATGCTTTACCATACAGGCCAATGCGAAGCAGATTCGCGAGACGGAACGATAGAATCAAGTGAAAAACTCGTTGAACATTCGACGCGTAACCATGTTAAAAGCTGCGCTTGGCACGCTAAGGTGCAAACCGAAATGGAGATACGTCCTAATTTCCGGTCGAGCTGGAGCGATTTTTTCACGCTTTATGGTCCTCTCCACGATGATAGATACCGAACACGTCAGCCAGATTCGGAGCGAACGTACACTCGCTCTGTTTGCACGTCATGTATCAAACCGTCCTGCGACCGCATGCTACGGCTGACATCATGTTCGCGAAAAGCCCGTGTTTATAATTTACGAGTATTTCTTTTCATAAATCTTCCGGCCAACGTGCCTGCCCGCTGGGAATTCCAGCTCTGTCATCGCGTCTTCTCAGATTTCCTTCGCATTCGAGAATATGTAATTCGGACGCGATGATTTGTTGCCGAGAACTGTGAGCAGAATTAGGTTCCTCGTTGCTTGCTTTTGGGTAATTTAAGGACTTAATTTAATGGTTCATGTGTCAGATAGAAACGCAGGGAAACGGGAGAAATAGAAGATGTGAATTAAACAGGGTTGAAATGGAAATCGTGTGTTAAAGGGGGTGAATTGTTTATTCAGTAGTCTTACAGGGTTAGAAACGATTCAGTTAGCTCTATTACTTGGTAAATTACTAGATGGTATTGGGTAGTAGCGTGAACCAGTGTTGGGATATTTTTAATTTGTTATTTGTTATTACCCGACTGCTTTACAATTCTGTGGAAAATTTTTCGTGATTGATTGGATGATACGTTTTTCAGATTCTAATGGATATCCGCTGTACGATATTAGAAATTCAGAAGGTTTGCTCAAAATAAAGTATATGATTTGTGATTCTGGGTATAAGAATTGTTGATACTAAAATAAAAAAGTTACACTTTAATGAGAAATGAAAGCAATTATATATAAATTGTCCTAAAAAGAGTTTCTCTTCTGGTAATTTGAAGCAAGTTTTTATTTAGCGAAAATATCGGGCACCTTTTTAAAAATTGATATAATAAATAATATAAATTCCAATAAATTCCAATTACATTTTTCGTGTGTCAAATTTTCTTAAATTAACCGCTGACATAAAATTCTTTAACCCACGCTCTTCAGAAATAATTGTAATATTTACCGTAGCAATATCTTAGAGCGAATTTCAACAAGTTGTACTAACTTCGCACTTTGAATAAATACATCAAGTTATGATACGATCACTTTACAGTAACCGGGAACAAAAAATCGGTGAATTTTCCCCGAGGAGCGTACGAGGATTAAATCTGTTGGTAATAATTAAACGAGCTAATAAAAAGCAAGGATTTTATAAAATGCACAAAAGAGTACTTATAATGAAACCAAGAAATGAACAGACAGCAAGACCAAGGTTAACTTCTAACTGCACAAACACAATTCTGGCTCGTTTTTGTTGCGCACCGTGACGCCATTATATTAAGCGACTGCAAGGAGTATAATCGTTAACCTTCGTTAAACTTTGTCCTTTAACAGGGGAATGAAGTTTCCTAAGTGCAGTAAGCAGAACAGCCATGAGGAACCTAAAACAGCTGACTCTATTTTGATGCGGTGCGATGTAACCGCACATCGCATTTGTTTCGCAATAAACTTGTTTAATTATACACAGTTATCAATTGGTTTTCTAAAGCATAGGAAACCAACGAAGATAAATTATTGCTTTAAGAATTCGAAAGATATGGTATTATCGTTTGAAGAAAGAAAAAAAAAAATTTCTTAACATTTTAACCCGTTTCCCTTCTTCTCGTAAATTAAGAATTCACGAATGACAGACAAACTTTAAACATTTTTCCTACAGACCGAGCCGCTAATAACTCAACTTAGTCGTCGATGCGACTTCATACGAGCGATTTAAAAAAACAAAAGAGGTATCGTCGAGATGTACAGCGATTGAAAAAAATAGTACAACGGTTCGATAGATCGTGGTTACCCATAATCCTCCAACAAATCACTTGCTTCTACGTTAATTCCATCAGATCAACCGGCTCGGAGTCTGTCGTTCGAAGAAAGAAAAACGAAGAAAAAAAAAAAAGAGGAGTAGAAAGGAAAAGAGTACCGGCCGCTAATCTTCCGCGGTAAATAATGTATTTGCTGGCCATTAAACAAATGAAATAACAGCGTGCCACGGATAAACCGGCATAAATTATTTTTAGCCCGTCGTCTTCTATAATCCGGCCTGGCGGTGTTGCCTTGCCGCGATCGCTTCATTTGAATTTCATGTTTAGTGAAATTTTATACCAGCGCCTCGCTGCGGGCTTAGCTCTGGCGTTAATTAAAAGAATGCGTCAGGACGAGGTAAGAAAAAATACGACAGTGATCAGGTAGAGATCAAAGTGTTAGGTTGTAGCAGGTATCGCGTTTGTTGATGTAATTGGGTCAAACGACAGTTTTATTGATACATTGAATGCGGGTTGTTTCGCAGATTTCAACTTCCGCGTCGCGAGATATTTTTTGCGAGCTCACTGATTCGGAAAATACTAGGAACGATCGCTCTAATTGGTGGTTGCTGAACAAAACTATAGCGGAAATGATTTAAGTATTAACCGTTCGTACTTGATAGAAATAAAAAGATAAAAAAAAAATTGTAGATACCGCTGTAAGCGTTGAATATTTATAAGTTGAATATCTTTACGTTTACCACTTAGTTTGAGATAACTAACCGCAAAATTTCCAACACCAACCCCGAGTCACGCCTCAACTCCTTAAGATTCAGCTCCTTGCTCATCAATCCCTTGTAATATCCAAGAATTCCCATTGTACCTTTTACTACTCGCATCACTTCTAAAATCAGACGTCTGAACATCCGTAAATGACACAACAGCATTTACCAAAAGCTTACGTCTAAGACCTCGAATCGACAACATCGAAAAATTGTGTTTCAATCTAGAAAATTCATCTGAGAGCATTCGAAGCTCTAAGATTCTCTAAAGAACGATTAATTAGTAAACGTACGAATCTAACATTGTTACATCTCATGAAACAAGAAAACTTATCTTCATAATATTTTCTTCATTCTTGCAGCGAATAAAAATATTTTATTTCTTTGAAATACCCTACACGATCCATCTATTTTAATATCGTAGAATTTTATTTACCCAATGCGTAACAGGAAAATATTTCACTTCTCAAGTATTTGCACGTATATTAATTATAAAAGGAAGCACAATGGTTTCGTTTTATTCGCTATTTATGTTTAATATAATTTATGCGATAACATCTCACTGTTGTGTTTTTAAGCGACCACTCTGGAAAGTTTCTTGACACTCACTTATCTCGCTATACTCGTTACGTTTTACTGTGACAACGTACTAACCACTCTTAAAAGTACTCTCACCTGCGCGTGTGTATACGAGGCCGCGCACACGTACGTGCACACACACATCCACTACTCTCTCTCTCAATTAACTCGTAGCACGCACATGACTAGAATGCTTATTTTCTAAATATCATAGTGGGACTTAATTCTCAGAAAGCTCTTTTATACTCCTATTTATAATAAAATTAACGATACTAAATACGTTCGTCGTACCGCCTATTACTTCACAATTTCCTATAACAATCATAGCAATTAAAACTGACATACACTGTGAGCAACGAAAGTTTACGTACACCTATCGAGCGTTATATATTCGGCTTATCCATTTTTTATTACGTGTCGCACCAATTATGCATACCACTCCAATTGCTGGATCTAAACCCAATCGATTGTATCTGGCCAAAATTAATCAATCGAATCAGAAGGTATTATACTATAGATGAGAAATCAATAAAAACTGATTTAGAAGATGTCGGCGATGTCGGATTCACCGCATTAATGATTCTTGATGTAATAAAAGTTTTTTTTTTACTCGTAACTACATATTTTAGACGAACATATCCAATCGAAACGCGATCGCAATTTTCGCTCAAGCGCATATTTTGACACGAAAAAAATTGCTAGGACGACCGTCTTCAATATTTATCGATACAATATTTCCAAATCAGAAAATTTTTAGCAAATCTTATCATTCTTCGCGCTCCATTTTTAATTATTACGTTAATAAAACGAAGTGGAAATTGCATAAGTTTTAAAGTGCCACTCGTTCTTTCTATATCGTCCCCTTATGTACCGCTACCTGTCTCTCTTTCTCTCTTTATACACGGTACACACTTTATTCCATGTAACACACTGCAACTAACAATGTAACTTTTACGCTGTATACTTGGCAGCACCGTGTAATAACTTTAGACGTAACATCAAAGAAACCAGACAAGAACTTCCTCTCGAAACTCTTAATCACTATGTACACACGGTTCCGGTTCCAGGCGAGGGATGAAAATGGCTGCCAGAGAGGGGCGAGGAGCTATTATTTGCTGCTCATTTTTAAGAAACTGTTGTCAGTCGGGGAAAGAAATTCAACGAAACTTTCCCGACGATAGCGACCGTTGACTTTATCGCGAGAGGCAATGCTTTCCTTGAAATGGGGATTGAAAAGCTGCGAAAGAGATTGAAAAAGTACGTTCCGTTGAAAACAGAATACGTTCGCAGGAGGGAAACTAATCTCGAAAGTTGAGACCCACCCTTTTGGTGGGTTCGATCAAAAATTTGCCGACCAGGTCCACGTGTTTACAAGCGAAAAGTGCTGCGATTCGATTGTTCATTTTTCTTCGCTCTTGACTTATCGTTGAGCTGAAACGCGTGTGTTCGGCCGCCATTGTTACGACAACCGTAGCGGACCTGAAAACGGGCCGAAAAGTATACTCTGTGATTTCTTTTTAGTTGTTCTCTTTGAATAATCGAGAATATTAACGTTCGTATAATTATTCTTTCTCTTATTTTTTTTTTTTTTTTTTTTTTTTTTTTTTAACTTTTTTGANAGTCCATCCGCCAGTATTTCTGTAAAGTGTTTCACAATGAAGCTCAAATTTCAGATCGTTCGCGTGGTATTTATTTTAATTTTCCATTCGATTCGATACAAAATGAGTCGCGATGGATAGGATATGATATCGGCGCGGACAGGTGCACGGAAATTAACGTAATATTATGGATTTTGATTAATAAAAATGGCAGCATGAAACGCATAAAAATTAAAGCCGGATCGTTGTCGAATCAAATTTCGTTTTATTGCACAGCCGAGAAATACACGATCCGATGGGAAAACGTTCGATTCGGATAATTCACGATATAATTAATCGTAATCGACGCGGTCGATTGTTGCAATGATTATTAAAACAGCCGAAACTCGCTCGCGCAGCAAAGATTCGTCGTAAATCGATGAAAAGCCACGTCGAAAGCAGTAGATTTATTTTATTCCGTTAGCCGGTGAAATTTATGTCGATTACGAGCCGATTCGCGTCAACGACGATTAATCGATTGACGGAAACAGGCGATCCCGGATGTCCGGACGAAAGATATTTCAGTAATAGGGTGATGTATAATACTTTAATGGAAACTATGAAAAACGTTCCGTGCGTCTATTGAAAAATATAAAAAAGTCATGTGACGAGAATATAAAAGGTCGTGTGACGGGTTACGCGAGTGTCGGTGAATATTACACGTGCCAGGGACATTTCATGCGGACGCGAAAAGTGCATCGGTTTGGGGTAAAAAAAAAAAAATATTCTATTTCCTGGAAATGGAGATTTTATTGTTTGTTTTAATTTAAAATATATTATTCATCGTTTGCTTTAAACTGTCTTTAGTTTACATTTTAAACTATTCGAATGAAATACATCAAGCGTTTCGCCGTTAGTTTTCTACTTTTTGTGAATATACTTCAAATATTTAATAAGGTAACGTTTATATATTTTTTTTCTTGCGCTAAGTTGATAGAAAACATTTTTTTTTTAAGTGAAAGTTATTCTTATAATTAGTTGGATAAAAAACGAAGCGTTTGTTTGTAAAGCGAGACGTTAAATCGATTTACAATAGCGATATTCGCTGACAGTAAAACGGAAATGAGAAGATTGTTCTTTGTAAAAATATCTGTAAAATATTGTATGAGAATATTTATTCTTCTTACTTGAAACCTATTTCCCGATATTCGTATTAGTTATTTATAATGATTAGTAATCCCGAAATAATCACGATTGTAACAAGCTCGTTAAGTGCATTGTGCAACAGCTGTGCATTTCATTATCGAGCATCATGCTTAGGATTACTTTTCACTTAAAGGTAATGTTTAATGTTAATTCCCGGTTTTAAGCACTTTGTGGCACGTTACTACCGAATACATCGACAAATGTTTCAACGATCATTGTATTACCGATGTAATCGATATTTCCAATACCGTTGTGTCTCGCTCATCCTCAAACTACTCACTACCCATTAGATGCATTGTAAACAAGATATCTTATCAGTCAGATCTCATTACACGATCGCCTTACTGAGAAATTTCAATTTTG
Organism: Ctenoplectra terminalis; assembly: GCA_019453375.1. NCBI lineage: Eukaryota > Metazoa > Arthropoda > Insecta > Hymenoptera > Apidae > Ctenoplectra > Ctenoplectra terminalis. The sequence goes on along the minus strand of SMSQ01026177.1, from coordinate 185,508 downwards.
AAGGAACTCAATGTTACTAAAGAAATGTAAATTTTTATGCGTTTGAATTTCCTGTAGGTATCCGATAAAATAATCAATCATTAACTTCGAATTAGAATTAAATTTATTTAAAATAGCTTAGCTAAGAATTATATAAAAAATCTTTGCTACTTCAGTGGCATCGCTGTGAAGAAGTGTGTAATTTTCTTTTGAGTATTTTCGTCGATTAAAAATTCTTTTATTTTTAAATAAAGTAAACTAAGCAAATAAATAAAAGAATTGTGAAGATTTACGATATTTGTTTCCTTTCAAAACAATAGTTTAAATTTTTAGAACAGTCCTGAAAGAGTTGAAAAAATTTAGGAGTGCAAAGAGTTAATAGACAAATTAAAAAAATAAAATTCGTATGAGTAATAATATCTTAAAGGAATGAAACAAAGTTATGGTAAATAATAATTGTAACATGGCAATAAAAATAATAAACTCTATACGTGTGTTTCAGAAACTTTAGCTCATTATGGAGGTTGAAAATTGAATAAACCGTAATATTAACTCTGTGAAACTTGTTTTACTCGCTCGAATTATTTACAAGCGCGATCCCTTAAGAATTTGATATAATGTAATTATAATATCGCGTATGAACAATAACATGTGTAATGCACCTCAGTTTCATAAATTTTGCGCCATGAATACATGATACTATTCCTTTATTAATGTAACATCGATATCGCTTATTGTTACGACCTACGTTACAAATTCATGCTCAAATAAATCTGTAATTATTTTATATTTACAGCACTTACACAGAAAACAATATCAATAAAATATAATTAATATGTACGTAACATTTATCTTTCCCCGTACAGAAAAATTCTTTTATTGGTTCTATCATATTTCATTTAATACCGTACAATAATTAGATAGAATAAATGTTCAGCAAAGTTTAATTTTAACTTCGACTTTAATCACAATTTATAAGACCAACGATCACTAAATACAGATTATTTTTAATAGTTCAATATTTTGTACTATTTATTTTATCGTGCAATATTTTGTATTCTGTAATAACGCTATTAAAGCGATAAACAGCTGACATATCAACCTTCTATAGGTCCATTTCACTTAAGAAAAATACAGAAACGAGTACCTGGTTACAAAATTAAACATTTTCTTCCAAAATAACAAAACTCTTTTCTAAAACAATAAAAATTCTTTCTGGACTCCTCTGAAAGGTAACAAAATAATAATTTATTTTCAACGCTAACACCGATGTTTGAAATCCCACAAGCAGACAACGATTGAGTCGAATAATAAAGATAGCGGAAAAAAAAAAAAGAAGGATTAATGTCTATTACCGGATGACGGATTAATTATCCGCGCGAGAATGCGCGAATTTAATCAAACGAAGACTTAAATACGCGTTCGCTTGTTGTCCGACAAAATTCCGTTCGGTCGGTTCCATCCTCTACTTCCACCATCTGCTTTTGTCCACGTGGAGGAGAGAGAATTCGCGTGCACGCGACTCAAATTTCGGTTCACGGTGCGTGAATATGGAGTAACCGCGAACCGATGTGGTATCACATTGTGGGAAATATACACGCCTACTAAATCGCACATTTATGCATAGGAACGTGCGATCGGTGGCAGACACGTGATTAATAAGAGGTACAAAGCGAAATATCCTCGGTCTGTACTATCTTCCGTAATGTAACTAACCGATGCTTTGCGAGTGATACACGACGCAAAGCTGAAAGCGTATCCGCCGGGCTGATGATGCCGGCCAATGACAACAAAATATGGATAGTATTATATAATTTTTTTTTAAATATTTTAATCAATCATACCGAGTGTCTTGGCTGAAGTGAAAACTGTATGGCTGAACAGGCGTAGATTTTTGTGCATATTTCAGTGTCCGATTTAATATATGACCTGTTTTAAAATTCAAATGCAATCTTTATATTTTTTAACGGGCGACTGTAGTTTGTAACATAGAGAAGACGATTCGTAAAAGATTAAGGCAATTTGACGCAATATTTTTGTGATTTAAAAAAATTAAGTTGCTTGGTAGTTACTTTTTTTCTTTATTAATAATTCTTGAGTCGCGCGAATATAATATTTGAAGAATATTGTAAGAAAGTTGATATTTATTTTGGTAATTGAGTCGTGGAAAGTGTGAACATGGAAATTTTGTTTGAATTTAGTAATACTTAATTTACAAAAATAAGAAGAACACCGATCAAATATACCTTTTTCTTTCTGTTTGTTTATTCACGGTTTGCTTAATTAGGCGAATCCGTTGAATTTATCAACTGATTTCCTGAAATCTCATACTTTTACTCTTGTCGGTGTCGACAAGAGTTTCTCTTTCCATTACTTTTACTTTCATCCCGGTTCTCACTGCGAAGCACTTACTACTCATACTTTTCCAGTTTACCTTCCATGTAACCTACCTTCCGGTAAGTTTCATGCCTTCCGATAAAACTTTTCCCAATGATTATGAATTTTAATCTAACCAATACCTACATTTTCATATAATTAACAGGTTGAATATCGGACGAAATTTCTAAAGAATTTTTAAGCTAGTTAAAAAGTTAACTTTTTACCTCGAAAAATACTATTTTTACGAAGAAAGTCTATATACTCCAAACCGCCCTACAACACACTTTCTCTCTAACACGAGAAATTGTAGAAATTCTCCTATAATTTTTTCTTTTTTTTTTATGTTATACGTATATTAATATTCTTAATAAAAACGAAGTTGAAAAATTATTTATTTTTAATATACTTTACCAAATACTGATTCGTAGTCTCATACAAAACGGTATTCTGTATATATCTATCGTATTCTCTCATAACAAACACTATTTTTCTGGCACATTNAACGACTACTTGTACTTGCGCGCAAGATAATCCTCGCAGTGATCATTTTCACACGTTATAAATGAGTCGTTCGAACGTAGCGAAGCAAACAACAGGGATGAAAATGAAGACAGGTCCGAGAAGAACCAAACAAATATTTTAGCGACACTTGTTCTGAGAAACCTAAAACGCATTTTACCAAGGTATTTCAAGAAGCAAAATTACAAAGCACAACATTTAATATTAGACCCTGTACGATGTAAAAACACGCGAAACGTTGAAACGAAATAGTTACACTCGTCGTCGGTTCGGCATTCGAGCGAGAATCATCTCTCGAGTGCAATGAGTTCACTTACCGCAGCGTGGAATACCGTAACCTCTGCCAAGGACCACGCATCAGCGAACGGAAAATAGAACTATGACGCAGGGAGGAAGAAATCGCGGGGAACGAGCCACGAACGAGTTGATTTATGTGCAGCGATTCGCTTGAAAAATCGAAGAATAAGGGATGCAAACCGGATGATGGTCGCGAGGGAGGAAGAGTCGTGTCAGCCCGGTCGTCACCTTTATTTTGATTCTCGTGCGACGTTACGGGCCCGCGGGGAATATACCGACGCATTATGAAATGTGGCGCGCAGTCTCCGGGGCAAATAAGTTTTCGAGCCGCTGGAATACATCAGGCAACACGTGTCCCGCAAAAAGCCGAGTTTCGCGGCAGGACAATAAGTTCATGGAAATATAGTGTGCCATCGGGAGTTGGTCGACGGTATTAAAACTTTTTCATCTGTTAACGTATGGACTCAGACGTAATTCCGGTTGACATCCAGCGTATTGGTCGAACGGTATTAGTATTTATGCCGACGTTCCGGTACCGGAGTATTGTGTCGCGCCGTTATGGCGGCTTCGAACGGTGTCGTAAATCCCAGACAATTTTCTCGAGTTTGCTTGTCACTTGTTGTACGGCGGTATCGTCTCCATCTGTTGATTGGTTCACTGAACTTCTGTTTTGATGCTTCTACGGCTAGTTGTGGAATTAATATCGTTGGGAATATTGGTTCCAGGATATCCATGTTTAAAGTAACATTTACACAGCGCGTACGGTGGGTTGTTGGAAAGGTGACGAGTGAAAGGAACGTGGGTCCGATTGGTTAGAAAGTAATAGGTCTATTTTCGTTTAACGCGATTACGAGGACAGGACGCACAAGTTTTTGTTATTCCGAGTTGCTCTTTTGCCTCTGTGTCTTAATAGCTCGGCGGTTCGAGGGAGAAGAGAATAGCGCCGTCCTTGGGTCGCGGTTATAAGCAGGGAAAAAAAAAGTAATGTAAATAGTTTAGGTCTTGAAACCAGAGATTATATATTTCTAACGTTACGATTGTATATTTCTAACAAAATACGAATTCTGATAAATATGAACTTCTGGAATTTTGTGTTAGCAAAGATTATTGACGAAACGAGTGTATAGTTATAGGTAGAGCGAGTTCCCGCAGCCTCGATCGGCACGTAGTATCGGACATCAGCTATTTAAAAAGAAGAAAAAAAAATGGAAACGTGACGGAATCGTTTTAACAGTTAACAAAAGAAGAAAAGGCTTTAGAGGGAAAAGACAAATAGAGCAGAGAGGGCAAAGAAAATCGGAGCATTGAATCCGAAGACCAATGATGAAGATTGGACTCGCGAAGCTTGTGCCGACATTCTCGAGTGTTTCGACAACTGTATTTGCGATCGTTTTAAATTATTTTGAAGCTACTCTGCGTTAGATTACTTATTTTTTATATATTTTTTATTATTTTTTTTTATATATATTTTTATATATTTTCTATATAAAATTTAAACATGTTATAATTTATGTACAATACATGCAGTTAACGTAGGTAAAACAGCTTTTGTTTCTACGCGTTCTTGACAATCTGCCAGTAACGCCTTGAATACTTGTTGCTAGTAGTATAAGATAACATTGGTCAGACATTTTCACGCCGTTAGTTTCTTACTTCCCGTGTCGTAAATTTTTCCCGTCCTTTGTTTCTTGTTCCTCTATCTGGATACTGTCCCATGTAAATAGTTCGGCCACTGTATCTTTCTACACTTTACGTAGGTGTTTAAATTTAAAAATGATCTTGCAGTTCCTCTTTCTTGTCTATAATAATTCTCTTACCGAGAGATTCGACGCGAACCAAAATTTCGTAACTTAAGATCAACTTGCAAGTTTAAACACTGTCGAATATTAAACAGACGTTCCGATGTTTTTCAAGAATACAGCGGGTCGCAGACAATTTCCCTTTATTTGCTTAACTACTCTGTCGCTGCGTATCATTTGCATCCGCCTCTTCAATTTGAACTTGTAATGTAACCAAGGTTTTAATTATCAATGTTTCATGCTTCTCATCCGACATCTGTATTTCATCTATTATACAGTGTAATAAAAGACGAATTTGTGCTAGCTGTAATTATCTTGTAAATGTGTGATCCGCATAATGGTATGATATACAATATTCAAAATTGGTTATCCTTCTGTCGTACAGTTAAATTATATTTCTTAAGTTAAAAAAATAATGAATCCAAGAAAACAGAGCTCAACATATTTTTCTGCACTTTTTTTTATCATTCAAATTAATAGAGAACTTTTTTCGCGTCTCATTTTAAGCCTCCATTATGCGTCATCTTTTTACAGTCTTTCAGCTCCAACTTCCAATTTAGTTATTACACGGATTTTCAGTGTGAACTGTTACTCTCCATTCGTATTTGTTTCTCTGCACCAGGCTTCTTACCGTACACCCGTATTAATTTCATTAAACGATGCAACGAGGCGTAAAATTATGCAATTCGTGCAATCCTAACGAAAGAGAATCTTAAGAAGCAGGTAGCCTTCTTCTGTTTCCTCGTTACTTTCTTCAGCGCGTATTACTTTCTTACGCTCACTTTTCTTCGTTCTCAAATTTAATTAACATTTAATTACAAGCTTTCGCCTGTTCGTTATACTATTTCTATTTACAGTGAGATCTATCTAATATAACAGTTAATACCGCTTCAAATATATAAAGGTGAAGGTGATAACCTTCCACAAATTACTTTAAACACTGAAACTACCATTTTAATATCACCTCCTGAATGGAATAATCTTCTACCAAGGTTCTACATTTTTCGATTATATTTTCAAAAATATGAATTCGCATTAAAATCCGCGATCTAATGGCCACAGTCACCCGTAATAATGGAAGGGTTAATCTACATCCATCTGTCCATTTTATTTCATACTTCGTTTCACGTAATTCCATTTATCTTCACAACCGAGGAACGCGATAGAAGAATCGGCGAATAAATAGAGAACAGTGGCCTATAACTTACGACAGACATCTTGGATATTATTCTTGTGTAACACTGTACAGTTATGCTTCGTAGTTACGGCTTGGTGGGCGGATCATAAGTCGCAGACAATTTTCTCCTATTCTGTGACCACTTCCCGTACTCGGTATTATTCTCTCTCGTATTTTTATTCTACCGCTCTCTGTTTACTGCCGAGCTCGTTTCTGTATCTGTCTCCATTCCGACGTTCATCTTCCTCGCCGTCCTCTTCTCACCTTTTCGCATCTCACCGTGTCGGGATGGAGCAACACTGGTCACAGGCTACGAGAAAATGGTCTGCAACTTATGACAACTTCCACGGGCTACCGTGACTAAAGGAATTGTAAACGAACGCGGTAAGAAGTTTCGGGGTCTCGAGTTGAATCGCTTTGTTCCGAGTTGAGGGGCAATTCGGTATCAAATCTGCTCGAACGATGCTTAATTTAGCGAGGTTAGGTTCAAGAGATTATTTTTTCTCGAGTCGGTAACGCGACATATTTTATACTTTAGTTCTGTGCATTTGTTTGGATGGTGGTTTATAGTTTTTAGGGATTATATTTGCCGGATTGAAGAGAACGAGGACAGTGGTCTGTAGAAGAAACGTGTAACGTTATTAGAGAAAAAATTACGATTGCTTAGAATTATTCACTTAGATTTGGAAATTTTTAAACTAATAATTGCGATAGATGGATCGTGGTGTCGCTACGGTAATACAGTAGTCAAATTTAATATAACGGTGATAACTAGAAAAAACAAATTTTTTAGTCAACAACTTTTAAGTCACACAGAGCCATAGAGGGTTAATAACTAACAACGACGCAACGCATAGGTTTTCACACGCTATACCGAGTCGGCGAGATCCGCTCTTTTTGTACGTTATCGGCGTTTCGTCGATTGTGTTTTGTCACTTTCTGGACGCTTCGCGAATCCTCTCGAACACCCGCAACGTGCCACGCTGCGAATGTTCTCGAGCACCATCGGAACGATCCAAAGAAAAATATACAGTTCTATTTAAAAAAAAGAATTTGACCTTCGTACCTTGTTAAATAACGAAGTAAAAAAAGATGTACTTTCGTAAAAAGACGAGTTCTTTTGCACCGTGCAATTTTTCGTGAGAGAAATTTTGTCTGTCCGCAATACGTTCGAAAATAAAAAACTCTCTAAAGTTATCGGGGACAATTATTCGTTTTTTGAACAATATTTTTAACATAAACCTAGATGTAAAGTGGTACGAGCAAAAACTACCGACGAATAAAGATCAGGATTTTTAATGAACGCAGCATTAAAATGCAGTAAAAATATAATTGAACGGTTAAATAACTAACCAGTACGAACACCCATCAAAAGTAAGGCAGTGGCGTTAATAATTCCATTCGACGTTTATTTATCATGCAGATCGCTTAGCCGTCGTGCAATATTAATAGAGATTATTTCTTTTTTAATTCATAAATAAATATTTCAGGAACCACGATTAATATTTACTGTGATCCATAGAACAGATTTTTTATTTCTATTAACTTTTTCATTTTTACGAAATTTCAGGTTTGTGAAACACCATTCTTCGTCTATTATTCACGAAGGTTGAAATATTAAATGGTACAAATCTGTGGCTTGTCCGTTTGAGGATTTTAAAAATTTTTACAATACATCTGCATAAATACCTTTTATATATTTCATACCGACAAAATAAATAAATAAATAACAGCTTTAACCGGTATATTGGCTTTTCCTTTGTTTAAGAATAGTTATTTAAAATTCTCTTTTTTTTTTCTTTTTTTTTCAAAAATTGAATCGACGACATTTTTGTATTTTCATGTAAAAATTGTACAAGTAAAGCAAACTTGACGTTTATCTATTCTATAAACAGCGATAAAACTTCGGTGGAAAGCTCGCGGAAGCAGAAGTAAATTTCTGGCAGCAAACGTGCGTATTAAATTTCTCGCATAAAACACAGGAACCAAGTTTTTCATGCCGGAATTAGTTTTTGTTTCAAAGCGCGTGCAATACCAGAACTTACAACAGAAACATTCATTCAGTCGTAGAATCAAGTTCCTAGAAAACAGTGCAGCTAGAATATGCAAACACAGGTCGCTTGACTTTTATAAGGCGCAATATAACACGTGCGAGAAGAATAGATGCAAATTTCTTGACAAAATGTCGCCTTCACCGAGGTCTCTGAGGAATCACAATTCGTTGAAAAAAAATAGTTATCCGAGTGAAGTGATTTTTTTAACAACAGTTGCGTTAATTAAAATACGTAACTAAACAATTTTTATAATTTTTAACATTTTTTAACCTAATATCTTTTATTTATTAACAATAAAGAATACTTTTATTTCATGTGATTCCTCTGTCCTGTCGACTATTAATTATTCTTTATAATAAATAAAACGTTGATTTAATAGTATCATATGTAGAATATAAATTCGTATCGAATAAATTTTTAAAAATACCGAATAAAGTTTGTAAAAAAAAAAAAGAAATCGGAAAATCATACATTATTCCATTTACAATAATATTGTAGAGAGAGGATATGTGTGTGTGTGTGTAAATGAGTGCGCAACGTATGTATGTATGTGAAAAAGAAGGACCGCTTTCGACCATCTCTCATAAAATCGAGGTACCGTGCGATTTCGGGTTTTCCACCATACCAATACGGTGAAACCTGATTTCTAATTGGTTCAGCCTTGGCGCGGAAAATGGAATAAAGAAACCGACCAAACATAGTTTTTCTTTTTTTTTTTTCTTTTTTTTTAATTAACCGCTGTACGAAACATTTCTGTATAAACTACTATTCCTAGAATATTGATTATCAAATTTTCCAAAGTAAGTCGATTCTTACACGACAATTATAAAATCGCCAAGACATTGTTCTTACCACTTTCCTCTACTTTGAACAGCAAAGAAAATAATGAATTATTCCACACATAGCGGACTACTTTCTAAAGATTAAAAATTCATACGCAAATGGACACGAGACGTTCAACAGTCAACGAGCTCGTTAATCTCAATTAAGCTTTCGCTTACCTTATTGTTATGTCCATCTGACAATCCATCTTATCGGTTATTAACGTAGCTAGGAAAATAACGTTATAAAAACAATTTATAAAACAATTTATAAATAATGCATCGCACGATAACATTATTTGACGTTCATTTACCAGAATACATAATTCATCTTGTTTCGTTGAAAAGAAGAAGAATTGATTTTTAAGTACCGAAATGGTGCTCATATTTTTGCTATTTAACTTTCTCAAAAATGAATAGTAAAACAATATAATGATGTAATTTTTTTTTCTCAAGAGTTAGCTCGTAAAATGTCTATTATAAAATTGCTAATATAATATGGAGCTATCTTAAAGGAGGGATTAATAAGAATGATCCGTTAGGCAGCTTTCACGGAGCCAATATCGCATCGTCCATCCCGGATAACCTAGCCTAACCTCTATAACATGGCTATTTAGTTTAGATTCGCTCACAGATATTCATCTACAAGCGTATCGCTGCTTGGAATTGATAATGGCACAACCTAAAACATGTGCTTTTTAAAATTTACATTTTCGAAAATTCTAAGTACAAGCTTTATTAATTATTACATGTAATTATCGAATAATTACTGTTACTTTTGGTAAATTTGGTAACAATATGAACATCGTATAGGCTTTTTTATTTAATAAAATAATAATCTTTTTAGTCGCACCAGTATCAACATCGAGCAGCGCTATAGAAAGAATAAGTGATATAGACCGCCAATAGTCAGACGTATCAAGGAAACTTGATATTCCCTTAATTATTTCTTTAATATTGAACTGAAATTGTGTTTGGTACCGATATATTGCACAGCTATTTATACATATTACTCAAAATACCATTTCGAGCCCCGACACAAGCAACCAGGCGTGCTATTATTGACCATAACTACTGAATATTGGCAAGATCATTGCTAACGTTAACAGCAGCTTCATCCATGTTTGTTGTCAACTCCTCGCGTGTGTCAATGCAATATGACAGTGTCAAACACAATATCAGTTCAGCGTAGAACAAACAATTAACCAATTACTGCATAATACGTCTGCTTCTTTTAAAACAAAAATATTCCAAGCGTCGGACCACCATTCACGACTAACTTAAACGTTTACTAATATTTAATTTTAATGGTACAATAAAATTCTTGTTTAATATTTGCACAAGCTATTAAATTCCGTTTTAGCTGCCGTAAAATAAATTGATAAGAAGAACACTCTGTAACATTTTACACGATTCGATTGGTTAAACAATTCCCGGACAGTTGTTATACGTTCCATTATCCCGAACCTTCAAGAACTGTGCCAACAAGAACTTTCCTTTATTACGTATCGCTAACTCCAAAAATCTCGCCATGAATATAAGATCAATCCGGTAACTTCCAATTTACGTCACGTTGAAGATGTTTAACTTTTTCTTAACTTTTCAGCAAACAGTACTAGTTTAAAATAAGTATAATTTCAGAGCGAGTTAAGTCGACCCAGGTACAATTTCATAACAAGCAAATCCAACTACGGAACAAGTACATCTTTGGAATAAGTAAAGTCGTCGAGTCGATGGGTCAACAAATTGTTGGAACGAGACTGCCTTAAATTTAAATTTGTTTACATTCGGCAATAATTGAAGTTATAGTAATTAGAACGTAAGATTAAAACGAGAGCAGAGGGAACAGAAACTTATACCGAAAGGTATATTTATATAACAGTTTATAGAAATTAAAAATGACGGCGATAAATTGATTGGGGTGGTAGTGATTAAAATTTATGAGAACAAAGAATATAAAAATTTTCGTCTCGCATTTAAAGTTAGAGATAATTAATTTTTACAAATACTTTTTAAACATCGTATCGATGCGAAATTATTAAAAAAAAAAACAATTTTAATATTTACAAAACTGTGGTATCTAAAATAAGCGCATCCACAAATCCCGGTAACCGGAGATTTAATTTATAAAATCTTTCTGGAAACGCCGATTAATCATCTTAATTGGGGAAAAAAAAAAATCGCTAGTTAAAATGACTTCGTCCGATAATTGAGACCATGATGAAAGATAACTGAAATCATATTTTATATATGCTCTTCTCCTTTTTTTTTTATATGTATATTTATGATATCGAAAAATATATATATATATATTTTTTTTTTTATCGTCAGCTTTTATTAATCCTAAAGCGAAAATACTTCCAAATATCGTATATTTTTATTTGTCAATACAGGAGCTACGATACAATTTAATGTGCAATCTCGCGATGCGTCGTCGCGTATATAGTTCGTATACCTTTAATAAATCGGATAATGAAGATCTGGGATAATAGAAGATCAGATAACCGAGAAACCATAAAATGAAATCCCTTGCGCCGTATATAGAAAACGAATCGCTCTTAATTCTTTATCTCGCTGGACGATACATCAAACTCGGTTCTCAGTTAACGAAGAAGAACATCGAATATGGCAAAAAACGCGAAATACACGGTGAACCGCCAATCGTAATCGGTGTTACTAATTTTGTCATTAGCGAACAAATCGAATTTTTTTCGTGCAGTATAATATACTTTAATTCTTTGAAGCATGGTAGGGTTAAAAGTGTTTCACCTCTTTAATACCTAAACATACATAGCATTTTTTAAAGCACTATAAAAATTAAAATTACCTCGAGTTACATAGTTAGGGACTGTTTATGTCTCACGCTATAATAAAATATAATACTTAAATAAGTTTTTACTGTTTCCACTATTTCTGCTTTGTTTTCATTTTATATAGTATAAATTCACTGACATTTCTTTAAGAAAAATAAGCTAAATTTGAGAAAAGCAAATGTTTAACGTAAAATTTAATTAAGAAATTTTCATACGTTAAATTACAATTTTTTTTTAAGACATGTAAAGGACGATTATTTTTCGCGTGACGTTGATGCACGGGAAAACGGTTACCCGCGCCAGAATTCAAGGCAAATAATTTTGTATAACAGAAATTATCAGCGTTGCCAAAGGGAAATTAGAATTCGAAATCAATTTCGAACGGTGGAACCGAAAATTTCCGGTTAAAATTGGAAATGGCGACAAAAATTTTCATGCTGGTCCCTCCCTGGGATTTTATTCGAATTAAAAAGGAATATTCGCATCTTCGGCTGCTCGTGTAAATATTCCTTTTAATCGGTTTACGGGCAGCATCCACGGGATGACACGGCTTTTTGAAACGCGAATTTTTCGAGTAATGGAAATGAATAAATCGTATTTCGCGCCGCTGCGCCGTATAACAGGGTGATTGGTAAAACATTATAAAATCCATTCTCGGAATCGTTGGTACGCATGCGCGTAATCCTGTCCTGCAACCGGCTCAACTAATATTTCTATTTTTTTCGCTTTTTTTCACGATTATCAATTTCTCTTTAGATCCGAGTTTTGTTGCATGGAAATACCACTTCTTTCGCGAATTCGTTATGAAGTGGAATTAAAAATTTTTTATATAATTCTTTACAATCGCGTGATTAAAGTTCTTCTGAAAATGGTTGTATAACATTGGAGATAATTGGGTAGGAACGAGCATTGTAGGAATTATGGCTGGATTGAAGTTTAATTAACTGGTCGAAGATTATTTCGTTCGAAATAATCAGGAAATAATATCCGCCAAACGGTGTACGCGAATGTGTTGGGGATTAAAGATTGAAATACGAATTTGGTATTTCTACCGACCGTTTACGTGTAATCAGGCTACAGATCTTTATGCGTTAATGAGAAATTTAAAAGTGCAAAACTGAAAGAAGTATGAAGAAATATGTAAACCGATTTCCCACCAAAATTCTACCTTCTTTGGCTACATTCTAAAAAAATATAAATTTGCATAAAAATCCAAAGTCTATTAGCAACGTTACTATCTTATTACAAGTATGCCATGAATCGTTCTTTTCAAGGATAATTGGTACATATGGGAGCTCCAAAAAATGTGAGAGACTTTTTACGCGTAAAATTTGCGCCAACGGCACGCGACGACTGCAGCATACCGACGATCGATTCCATCGTCGCGAAAGGGTTAAATTGAAATAAAAAGTTGCTATCAATTAGCAACAAGATTATTCGTACACAGTTTAGAATGTCCTTTGTGAAAACCCTCGAGCGAGCAAGTTTTACCAAGTAAGTTAATCTAACGCAATTTTAGCAACAGGCGAGACCAATAACAATTGTATTCTCATACGCAACAGTGTTGTTCCTCGGTGAGAACACAGAGCGCAACACTGTTACGCAAGCTCAATTATAGCAGCAGTTAGCGAAAGAAACGAGATACCAGGTTTTCCAGCAGACATTATTATATCGAAAAGCGTTGTAACGCAGGGACAAGCCACGTGTTTCCTATTAACCTCGAAAGAACTGCTGTGCCAGTTAACTTATCTTAACGCTCGTGGTACAATGATCAGCTGGGGATAGATATCTGCTCGTAGAAACGTGGAATATATTCCAAATGATAGTCCAGGGTGGGTAACAAAAAAAAAAAAAAAAAAAAAAAAAAAAAAAAAAAAA
>SMSQ01026177.1:135106-171410 GCA_019453375.1 Ctenoplectra terminalis | reverse complement strand
AAAAAAAAAAAAAAAAAAAGAAAAAGTAACGACGTACCATTGACTATACGATAATGTCCTGTGCATCGAATACGTGCATTACACGGTATGTTCGGTTTATCCCTGTACACCCTGTTATTCTCTGAACTATTTAAAATATAAAAAAAAAAAAATGTTTCGTACGAAAGTTATACAATAAAATATTTCTATCTCTTTTTGCGTTCGTATCTGAAGAGACATCGCTGTCAATGTAACTTTTTTTTAAACAGAATTATATATTTTTATTATTGCCAATTTATTATTTATTATTTATTGCGTTAATATATCAAGAAATTAAATCTGAGTTACTCTTTCAGTGAAAAATTCATTATGAGCATGATCAGCTCTATGATCTTGCACATCTTCCATAACTATTTATCCTTTTTCTTTATTTTTTTCCCTCGTTTTCACTCTCCCCATTCATTTCCATTTATCTCTTCCTCTCTATATTCCTCCGTAACTCTTGCTCCTCTCTTCTCTTTTTCCTGTGTCCCTCCATCTCCTCTCAACAGCCTTTTTCTCCTCCTTCCTTTCGTTCTCCCTCTGTATCACCCTCCATCACCATTTCTCTTTCTTTCCTTTTTCTTTTATCTCTCCCACTCCATCTCCTCCGGGCACCCTTTCTCTCTTTCTCCTTCTTCCTTCCGCTTTCCCTCTGTACCACTCTCCATCACCCTCTCTCTTTCTATCAAAGTAATTCTTAATTATCAATACTCTCCATCATCTTGTTTATCTGATCAATTATAAAATTAATCCGAGGTAACCTCTGTCTCGACCGTCGAACGACGAACTGGAATGCTACGCGAAGAGTGACGAGGCCAATGTTTAGCTAAACAATGGGGAAAACAGCAGAGGAAAGAATTACCAGAGAGGGTGTAAAAACACCAGTCACCTGGTGCAAGCGTAATCCGACGACGTAAGCCATAAGAGGCATGCGGATGTACGAGCCAGGGTGACAGCATTGTTTGTGGACATTGTGAAGCACACTCTGCCTTCGAACAACAAGAGGGTGAGGAGGAAGATACACCGCGCCGGTACTGCTGGTAGCCATTACTGATTAAATATTAATAACTCGTAGATCATTTTCATATAACATTGAATATCAATATTAGGCGGTAACATAACAATGTTTATTTAAAAAAAATAAAACGTCGATTCATTCTCGTTTATTTACCGTGTTTTTAATTTTGTATTTGAAATTTTTTTTTAGCACGTTTCTTAAAACAGTTGATTTTAATAGTAATAGAAACAATAATGATGATATAAATGTAAGCGTAATAAATCTTTAACGAGATAGTTTTATAATTTTTCTGTTTAACGTGTCAAAGAAATTGTTACGCGAATATATTTTACTGTCGCGATGAAATTTGCTACAGAAAAACTTAAATAAACAGAGAGTTAAACATTTTGTTTAGAAATATTTGTTTAATATAGTTTCTAATTTTTCGTGGAAGAACCTTTTGTTATACTTATGCCATTTCTATGGTCAAAAGCTACGAATATTCAAATTACTATTTTTTATCTCTACATAATTATTTCATCAACGAGTATCAATAATTCAATATTCAAACGGTCAAATTAATTTTCAGAATATAAAGTGACCCAGATTCGATAATATATATCATAACATTACAAAACGCGGTAAATTTAACATATGTTAGAACCTTTGTGCAACAATGTAATATCAATCGCTGATGGTTTAATAGCCAATGCGACTTCAAACGAATAAATTAAAAAGAATCAAAGCCAAAGCTAAAGAACCCAAAAGCGAAAGAAAATTAAAATTAAAATACATATATAATAGAAAAATAATATAAAGATAATAATATTATTTGAATACCGAGATACCGCTGTACCAAGTTTAATTTAACAAATAAACTCCTATCTCGTGCAACTAATCCATATTCCAACCCATATTTATAAACCAGCGCAAGCAACGCCTCAATTTCACTCGTCTTGCGCGAAAGTTATCGAAACTCGAGACTTAATTGTTCACACTATTCCATCACGGTTTGTCCCTCAACTATGTATCCCTTCCTTGAATAGTCCTAATGAATGAAGGACTTTGCGGAAGCCTGTGGAAGCCGGTGTATGAGGTTTACCGAGGATTCGTATAGTTTACAAAAGGGGAGCGGCTCGACGGTGTCACGTCCGGAGGGAAGTCGAGAAAAGTGAGCCACTTAGGTTTAAGAGAGTGTAGCCAGCCCGGTAGAATAATCCAGAAATACCTTTAGATACTCGTTCTGCTAAATCGCTCGAGAACCGTTTAATGGAATGAGGAGAGAGAGAGAGTTCCTGCCACCTGTCTGCGAACTTNAATTTAAACTAAATTTTTAATATCCTCTAATGTCAATCAAAATTTTATCTACATCCCATTTCTCGATCTACCTTCCACAAAAATTATTTCTAACTATACCTATTGACCTTCCAATTTAACTAAAGTCACATTCTACTCCGTAACTCTAAAAAAGAAAAAGAAAACAACAATAACAGAATTTATTGGAGCGAGGATGAATTATTATAAGAAATCCTGAGAAATTTGCAAAAATCTCAGTTCACTTGTTCAATTTCATATCGCGCGGCAAGCACGGCGAGTTACAAACGAATAAAGTGTACTCAATTATGCTCTTCCCCGTTTCCACGACTCGCCTTTTACCTCGCCACGGTGGTGGCTTCGACCCGGAGTCGTAAGACACCGACTTTACCGGTTCAACCGCGAACTAGACGGCGAACTTGAGTGCTTGCAGAGCTCGTACCGGCGCCTATATAGCACAGTTCTCCGGAGAGCCTTTCGAACATCCTCTAAGCAGGAAATTAATTTCATGGAAACGACAACCGATACGCTTCCACCTATACTCAGACCTCGAATATACGTACAAACGATTCTCTGAGTACGCAAATTATGGATTTTGTGAAACCTCACAATTACCATCAATTTGTTTATTAATCTTTTCTGGTCCGATAACCTGTGCCTAGTTCTATATAGATTTTTTATGGTGGGTATTATACATCTGTAAAAGGTCGTTGCGATTGGTCAAATTTTACAAGTTCAAAGTGTTGATCGTCGCAAACGTTTTTTCTTTTTTCTTCTTTTTTATCTTTTAACTGTTTGAATTTTGACGCGGACAATCTGACGATCCTCTCGCGTTACATCAAAAGTGCAAATCACTGTTGCAGTGAAAATTAAAGTAAAAATATTAGTAAATAGTAAAGTAAATAGTAAAGTAAATAATAGTAAATAGTAATATTAAGTAAAAAATATCTATAATTGTTGTTTACAACGTATCCTTTAACCGATTTAATACCACGAAATTTCACAAACGATTTGCCTTTATTGCCAATTGCGATGGATTATTTAATTCTGTGCTATTTCTAGCAAAATATCCTAACAAGATTAAAACACTCGTATCGTTAGATTGAATCAACGGTATCCTTAAACGCTTAATAATCAGTTTCCCATAAATTGTGAAATGTAATACAGTCAACTTATAATTTGCATCGAAACTGATACTAGGAGGAGAAAGAACATATCGAATCGTCGGATGTATCGAATAACAATTTTCTAATCAAATGTTATTAAATACAGTGTAATTAACTCGGTATCAATAATTATTCACCGTCCCTTCCAATCGAGACACGATTGAAACAATGATTAACAGATACAACGGTGAATTAACATTTCAGATATTTGTTCAATCGAGTTAGACACTTTATGGTATAGGGGTATTCAATTAATATGCCAGTCGCTTAAGATTTATGCTTGCTTAAGTTTATAGGGGATAATCTTGTTAGAAGGGTATAAACCAAGTTTACAATCTTCCTTCAAAGGTGGATCAGAAATAGGGTAATAATTCAATTATTCCGCTATTGGAATCGGACGGGTGAAGTAGTAACTTTTTTCTTAAATGCGCCCATGTATATAACTCGAAGAAATAAAGACAAGAACGAACGAGAAAGCTATCGATAACTTCTCGAACAAGATGCAAATAAGCGCGCTAATTTTCAAAAAATACATAACTTGCAAAACCTACGGCACAAGAAATATATATTTTAAATTCTCCGATCACGAAACGAACTGCTTTTTTTTTACAAAAATATTCGTTTACACAAACATGTCTAGTGTCTCGTTATAAAACAAGAATTTCTATTTCATTATCGCCTCTATTAAACGTACTGTGTGCTTCACAATATTTAAAAACCATGGAAACCAGCAACGCAGCCCGTTTTCGAAACAATTACCCACAGTTTCATCGACGATGCAATTTATTCAATATTAATCTTTTTCACTTTTATTCGCACAGTCCCACCGCTACAAATTTCGCCGAGCGGCTAGTAATAAACAACCACGCTAATAGCTACCCGTACAACACAAAAAGGAAAAATAATTATGAAACCTATTACGTGGACCAAAATGAGTGCATAAGATCAGCGGATTAGAAGCATAATTTGGTCTCGATATCCTCGATACCAGCGGAACGCTATCGAATTCCGAGCAGCGCACGCCTCATTAAAATTCGACACGAACGCGGCGGCCGAAATCGAAAAGTTTACAGTTCGAAGGTAACAGGAATTTGTCAGGTAGACCCGAAGACGTCGAGCGAGGGGAACAATATCGCATGGTTAATTTACTCGGGCAATAATGCCCAGAATCATAAGCCCCAGGTGTTACGTCGCGAATCTTCGACCCTCATAAACACCGTGCACAAGAGCGCAAGGGTAGAGAGAGAGAGAGAGAGAGGGAGACAGAGTGAAAGAGAGAAAGAAAGGAAGAGAGAGAGAGAGAGAGAAGAGGGTGCAGAGAACAAGAGAAAGGAAATACTACCAGAGCCAGCTGGTAGATCCAGTGTGAAAGGGAGAATAGAAGAGGGACGAGCAAGCAAAAGAGATAGAGTGTAACGGAGAAACCCAAGGGTGCACCCTACTTTCCTCGTTGTTATAGTATCAGTGGGTAAAGTT
Source organism: Ctenoplectra terminalis (assembly GCA_019453375.1). Classification (NCBI taxonomy): domain Eukaryota; kingdom Metazoa; phylum Arthropoda; class Insecta; order Hymenoptera; family Apidae; genus Ctenoplectra; species Ctenoplectra terminalis. Next base: position 166,436 of record SMSQ01026177.1, on the reverse strand, counting down.
GGCCGAGGGTAGTTCCGTTGCGACTGCACGCGTTACTATTTCGATCTTATCTTTGCCTCTGACTTTTTAACTATCCGCCGTTAAGGATCTCAGTGCTGGCCGCTTTTAGCGGCTACGTTCCATTCATAAGTTTCTTCGGCGAAGAGTTGCGGAGAAGAATAGCACGGGTATTGTATTATTTTGTGGGAGAGGTATTAGGTCCGTTGTGTCGTTGGTTTGAACAATATTCGCGATAGAGTTGGTTGTTGTTGGATAGAAATATTGATTCATTATTAGACGCCAGGTTTTTATGCGTTCGCGGAGAGTCACAGGCGACGAAACTTCACAGAACGCATGTAATGAACGAAAATGTATATAAATGAAGATAAAATGTAGCACTAAATATAATATTTAATTTGTATTTTTTTTTTTTATATATATTTATAAAAATATGAACTTGCATAAAAATTCGCGGTCTATTGATTGTATTCTTTTATTAACATTCGCTGTTGCTCGGCTGCATTATGCGTGAAAGATATTCGTATACGTGTGTTCGAGAAAGGGAAATTTAATATCTAATAAATTAATTAAGCAACATTGAAACTAGAAATTTTTTTCAAAACGGAAACAGTGCTCTGTATTTAAGAGAAGACAAAATCGCATGAAAGTGTCTATACCAAATAGTGATATGTAAGAGTGATAAAGCAATTCAAATAACAGTATGCAAATTTTAATGAACATTTGCCAAGTGTCTCTTGATACAACCTACACACCGTTCGACGAAAGGGAAGCTCATCGTAATAGCCTTTCGACCAATATTATTTCACTTTCCTTCAGTGTTGTATTTCAATGAATTTAATAGGAGTGTGTACATATTCGCTAAGGAAACGGACGCAACTTGCGCTGTTTAACGATGACCAGTGTTATAGTAGTTCTGTCTCAGAGTAGCCAGAAAGGGAACGGACCGGAATAGAGTGGATAAATGTTTGGTAAGGCGAACGTGGTAGATGGAGGTAAAAGGTGTATAGCAATTTCCCTGTGCGCCTCTCTCAATTCCCAAGACCAGTTTCCATCTAACTTCATGCAACACGCCGGTAATTTGTATCTGACCGAGGCTGCCATTCTTCTTTATCATTTTTTTATATCCGGCAGACAAACCGCGTAACCCGAGATAAAAATATTGGATTCTTGCGTACGAAAATATGCAAAACGTCCGATATTAGGTAGTCTGAAATTTTTTTCAATAATTGATTAATTAAAAGCAATATTAAATGGGAGTTATTGTAAATAAATAGAGGAAGCTCGAAGCTGGTTGAATTAATTAGGTCGTCCAATAAATAATGCTTTTTTTCTCGTTTAGTAAAATAGCCGGATAAAGTAATTTACTTATAGAGGTTAATCGTGAATGCATTTTCCTCGATTTTTCACATTTTTTAAGAATATTTGTATAATTTGTAAAATGACCTAATAATACGATGGATTTCTCTAAAACAAAATGCACATTGCGACGAATGTAAAAGAAAAAAAAAATAGTATGCCTTTTACATCGTTTTATTATTTCTGAAAGATGAGAATAATATTGTACTTTAATATACAAATTTTATTGTTTTATTTTTAATAAAATGAGTTGAGAATTTAGATATTTACCTTTTCGTTATACTGATTCTTTTTTCTTTTTATCATTGTGTCGATTTAGCACCAAGGAACAAATTAAATTAGAAGAATTGAGAGAGACAGATAAAATTCAAAACGCATAATTTTTGTTCCATTATTTGAACAAATAAATTACCGTTTATTTCATAAAAGAGATAAATAAAATATTCTGGTATCTTCAATTAGGAATCATCTGAAACGGTACTTATCTTGGAACAGCTGGTATTGAACCGATATCAAACACGTTTCTACAATAGGAATTGCTCAGACTATTAATGCAAAGGCGGAAATGATGCTCGTCTCGGTCTAAGTAAATTATACATAACTTAATTACAATTATTGGTCAATGTTCCTGGCGGAACGAGAATTCTTTGCGAGCCGCCGTGTATTTAAATGAGAGATAAATTAAACTTGCTTTTGCGTTTTTATTTGCATTTATTCGCCTCATATTGCATGCGTTATTCGTAAATACGTCTACCGTATATGCGAGAAGAGAGGCGAAGGCAAAATAAATATGCATACATCCTTTTCTCCTTCCCATTTTTTCCTTTCCCATTTTATTTAAATTAATTGTAATTTGCTGGAAAATATGTCGGTAGAATTTCTTGCCCGCTTGATCTACGTACAAATGAATTTAATCCGGGAATTATTTTTCTGAAAATGTATTTTTCGATATATCTCGTCCGCGCGCCAGAGTCACGACAGAGAAACATTAAAAGCAATATTTTTAACCGTAATTCTCTGATCAACTAGGAATGCATCGAACAAACGTTACTTCAATACAGATTTTACGAAATTAATTTTATATTTGCCGGTACGCGGCACCGTTACTCCGCTCAAAACATGTTTAATTTCCAACCAATCATAGGATCATGGTAATTTAAAAATATTCAATTTCCAGTGCGATACGTGTGTCAAGTTTCCCCCAGTGATCGCGAAAGCCAGTTATTCAACAAATAGCGATAATATTTGCCGTTGAAAATATAATTTGCTCAATAACAACAATTTTACTTGTTAACGATATTGACGAGCTGTTCATGTCGAGAGTCGGAATATCTGTTTATAATGTCAAAAATTAAGAGATCTAAAATACGATTAATCGACAAGTTTGAATATTTATAACATTTGTAACGTTTTATACGTTTTATAGAAAATTATAGAAAATTGTATAAAATTGTATAAAAATTAATGCAACGTGTTACATCGTTATGCGAAATAAATTACTTAAAACAAAGTATTACAAATGGTGTCGGTTACGTGATACTTGGCGCAAGATAAGTAACTTGCATTCCCTTTAGAGAAATATTTTTTTGATCGAGGTAGCGAACCGAGCTGTTTGTAAAAATAACAAAAATTTCGATCGATAAGAGTGTATAAGCTCATAGCTCATTACCAATGCTCTGTGAAGAAAGAAATTTGTTAGTATAATGAGTTCACAAAGCACGCGATACTTTTAGTGTGTTTCTATACGCGCCGATACACGTTAAGTATTCTTGGAACGCAAATATTCCAATCGATAAGTTTATGGTTGCGTTCGCTTCAACAACTGTTTAACGCCATCGCCTTTGTTTATGCAAAGTGGAAATTACCATTAATAGAACGGTTGCAGAATATCGTGCTCACGAGGAACGCGAATTAACGAAGATCGAACTATGGGCGATTTAATTGGTTGAACATGGAAGATGATGGCTATTTGCTCGAGCTAACGAAAGAATGATCCGAATTTTAAAGATCGACGCCTCGTCCAATTCTTTTCTGTTTGAAGAGTAAACACCGCTGAGCAACGACTTCAAGGAATAGATTTTACATCGATATAAAGGGAGACTTATTTTTTTATTCGTTAATTTTACGAATTAATAATGAAGCAATGTAATTAAAAAATAAATATTAAAATTTCAAGATAATAAATAATAAAGAAAAAAGAAAAATTATCAGATACAGTTTGTCTCAACGAGTACTTAATTTAGAATACTTTTTAGAAATCTGAAAATGAAACGTTGAAATTTAATCTCGATTGCTTCGATACTACAGAAAATCGAAATATATCAGAGTATTTAACACGATATAAATATTTTTAACGTAGTAACAGCTTCTTTCTCTGATTCAAACAGTCTCCAGAATTTTAATTTCGTTTCCAAATTGCACTGTCTACGAGGTAACTGAACTTTGACATCCACACTCCGAACTGAAATTCTAGTTTTAATTATTCTCTCTTAAAAGCATGCCAATTTCCATAATCCATAAATTCATGTTATCGATTGCAAGGAATCACCACTCCAGTACACTCGTAGCAACAAAGTAGATTACTTGAATTAATTAATGGAAAAATGTCGAAGAGCACAGAACTAGTGCCTACTTGACGTCTGATTAAAGAGAGCCTCTACTACTGCGTTTTTAAACCAAAAACACTCTGTATTAAAAAGAAACCTTCTGTCATTACGTGAGGATTAAAACATCCTACTTCAAACTTGCTTCGAAACAAGCTTCGACTTCCAAAAAAAGAAAAGAAAAAAATCAAAAAGTAAAAAAAGAAAAAAAGAAAAAAAGAAAGAAAGAAAAAAAATTCCTCGACGGTAAAGGAAGTTATAACAGATCCAGTACCATTTCTAACGTAAGACACGAAGACGAACATTCCACAATTATACATTTCTCGACAACCCCTCCGTTACGTATAACGAATCTACCAGACACCCTTGACAAAGGAACAGAATTAATTACGAGTGACTCGCATGCCAAGCTTCGCTACAACTTAACACAATTTTATTTCCGTGTTAAACACGAACAACCTCGATCTTTCTCCGCCTCTGTCTATCCCGCCCTAGTTACGCTAACAAATCCAATTAATGCGAATCCAAAACCTTCAATCAGAAACGCGACAATAAAATCGCAATCTTATTGCAGCCACGACTCTTCGTTGAAAAGCGTGCCTGTTGGTAGAACGCTTTCATCGTCTTTCAAGAAATCCATTGAATCGCGATGCTTCGTGCACGTTCGCCTAAAGAAGTCCCTAGAAGAATTGCAAACCTCCAGAGAAAAAGCACTCCATGAGATACGAGACGCATTGCTTCAGGTGCACGGGAACGTTCGTGACAGGTTTGAGCCGACAGGTAGGTAAACAGGTATGCATTGTACATTGAAACGACAAAGCCGAGGAAAAGTAAAACAAGGATAAAAACTGAACGACTCGTAGCCAGCTGTCTGTAAGATCTAAGGATGGATTCGAAGAAGAGAATACCTGTCGTTTCACGTATAAAGACAGAGGATTTTCAATTGATTTTCAACTGATTTTCAACTGATTTTCAATTGATTTTCAACTGATTTTGATAGGAAGGATTTTATTAAACATTCGTAAATTAAAATTATTCACAAATGAGTCACGCCGAACGTTGTTGCGTAGCTGTACAAAAATTGATCGCTGATTCAGGGACTGATTGTAACAAGGAAGAATTTTCATGGATTTGTAAAACAGTTGGTAAATTACAGTTATTCTCGAATGAATCTAATGATACGGGGGAATTAATTGTACATCCAGAAACGACACGGACGATACTCGGTTGGGAAATTAGTCGAGTAATTTGAAAAGTAGATGAATGATTTCCAAATCGAATTCCAACTCTGGTTAGCATCGCTCGTTACACGTTCAATTTTCAATCGAATCCTCTTAACGTTACTCTTATCATAATATTCCAAGTGTGATTAATATTTTTCAACCACTCGATCCATTTTGGAAGAAATGATTTATCGAATAAAAATAATGATCCCGTTCGATCGACGCAACTCTGTCTTACGCTTCACAGCAATTTACTAAATCTACCAGCGGTCGCAAAATATCTCCGAACTCAATTTAAATTTCACCTTCAAAGGGAATCAAGCAATCACAAAGAAGATGCAAATGTGGAGAGATCGATTACAAAACAAACACTACTCTTGTTCACNTCCTAATCGAATTCCAACTCTCGTTAGCATCGCTCGTTACACGTTCAATTTTCAATCGAATCCTCTTAACGTTACTCTTATCATAATATTCCAAGTGTGATTAATATTTTTCAACCACTCGATCCATTTTGGAAGAAATGATTTATCGAATAAAAATAATGATCCCGTTCGATCGACGCAACTCTGTCTTACGCTTCACAGCAATTTACTAAATCTACCAGCGGTCGCAAAATATCTCCGAACTCAATTTAAATTTCACCTTCAAAGGGAATCAAGCAATCACAAAGAAGATGCAAATGTGGAGAGATCGATTACAAAACAAACACTACTCTTGTTCACTTTTCCGGAGTGCTTGTCTCGACAACTCGTTTAAAATGCAATCGATGAATGTAACATCATACACAAACGGACGCGATAAAAAAAAAGGAAAGAAAAAGAAGAAAAAAGAAAAAAAAAATATCGGCACATCGTGCAGCATAGTGTCCATCGACAAACACTCGATTTACCACGTTATTGGATTACACGGGGCGTCGTGTTCGAGCAACGCTTGTCAATTTTAATTGCCGAAAAGAGCGCACGGCTTCTCGAGGAAAACGGCCGGGGCATATTTTAAATTCCAACGCAACCACGCGACGCTACGACTTCAGTTTCGCCTCTAAAATTACGCTCGAAAAGTAAGTAAACCGAACGTCGGATCGAGCTACGCGATCCCCTGATTTTCCCTGTAACGATAAAGTACATAGAATTAAAAAGCGGCTCGCTTCGGACGAAACGAACTCTCGCCTGTGACGCGAGCTCCCATCAACATTTAAAGGACCGAGTTTCATTCTGTTTTTTCTTTGACCGGTGAACCGCGATCGAGTTACCGATTTGTCATCAATTTTTAGTGTACTTATAGCACGATGGAGTGTACGGAGTTATTAAACTAGAAGTGGAGAAAATAGTAAAAAAAATATATATACATAAAAAATTGTGGAAACATGGTAAAAAAGTAGAAGCAGTAGAAGTTCGTAAATATTTTATATCGGATGATTGAGGTTTTGTTTATGGATAATTCGTAATACCACGCGGGGAGAGACAGATTGTAGGATTTCGTTCTTATGAGAAAATCTGTTTCAAACGATTGCTTTCGAATCGATTCAATGATTGATACGCCAACTGAAGGGTCCGTGGAAAAAAAGAGGGAATGTCAATTTTTAACGAATTCAGAGTTTTATATTTTTTTTCCGTATGCTCCTGTGCGTACTCATTTTTAAATTGGAGAGTACAAAAAGAGAGAAAAAAAAAGAATGCAGAAAAAGATAATCTTTAAATTATAAAAAGTTGAACACGAAATGGGATAAAATGTTTTATTTCGATGAGAGAAAATTATATAAAATAGGAAGTTGTGATGCTATTTATTGAAAACTTCGAAATAAGAATTAACCAAGCACGTAGTAATTTTTATTTAAAAAAGAATGTATTATATCGAACTGTTCACAGAATACTATTGCAGCTTAACGATTGTAAAATATCGATATTAAATATGTACCTATCTTCTTTTTTTTTTTTTTTTTAAACCGAAGACACACAAACAATATTTTATGCTATTACAGTTCTTACTTTTGCTTCGCGTCATCCCCTTGTATTTCAGCCAAAGCAAGCCCCGCCGTTGAGTCTCCTACTCACCTCGCAAAATCCTCTAAAATCCGCTACACTCCACGAGATAGACTCAGTTTTTAGAGTAAGGAAATAAAGAACAAGCTTCGCGACATATACATTTCACTTGAAACGGGTCCTCACATTTCAAACAGCAGTTCGATCTCCTTTGCACCATTCCAAATATTTGTTATTCACGCAAGAACTTGGACACACTCATAATGCACGAGAAGCTTTTTCGCTTCTTCAAGGAGGATTAGAAAAAATACGTAGGTAAATTTCTCTGGAGGATTTTAAGAGCACTCAGGAAGAAAAGAATTTTCAGGTGAAGAAAAGAGGTGCATTTTTTCTTGTATACGACTTTTTGGAACTTTAAATAGGTAATTTGTAAAGAAATGCATCGCTTCCATATTGCAATGAGACTCGTACGCTTTTCAATCACGAGAAACATTTTAACCGGTCAAGACATTGTGAGACTGATAAAAAATAAAAATTCATTTCCATGTAATAACGTTTCTTGATACTAAAAATGTTTCTTAATACTAAAACTAGCGACGATTGAAATATACCCATTTCTACCAAGAAAATATCGATGATAAATATTTTAATGAATACATAATGCGAAAGAAACAAATCCTGAAAAATATCTTGAAAAATACTAAAAAAAAAAAAAAAAAACAGAAATTACAAAATGGTCGTTCTGACCACTTTGGTAGTTCTACCGTTAATAATTTACACGATCATATTTTTACTTCGGTAGAACAAGTAGTTATCAAATTATGCTTTTCATCCTTTCCAACAATCCCTATCATCGAAGCATACGATAAAGAACTACACGTTCGAAGACTACAATTATCCGCCTGCGTACGAAACAGCGTTCGCTCGAAATTTCGTGCTACACTGTGTGGTAACGCGTTGAAACTCCTATTAGGTGGCGTTCTATCCCAATATTCTCTGCCAGAACACAGTGTCGCATACGCGAGTCCCTTTCCAGTTTTCTGGGTGCGAGGCGAGCTGTTCTTTTTGAGTCTCGTCTGTCGACGCTGAGTGTCGTGGCGCACGGGAAACCGATAGTCGTGAACCGACTGTACTGTCAGCCGCGTTGGATGTCTCGAAATATCTCGAGCAGCAGTCGAGACTTTAGACGAAGCACAAAAATTGCAACGCTAAGTCAAGGATGATTTTCAACCTGGCTTCTGCTACTTTGGAAAGGATGAAAGGTTACCCGAGGCTGGCTAGGGGAACGGAAAAACGGACAGACAGAGAGAAAATGAGAGAAAGAGACGGAGAAAACTGAGAAAGGTGAGTAGAAAAGTAAGAGGTGAAGTGTAAAAGGGACAAAACGAAAATTGGGACAAGAATCGGCGAGGGATGAAAGGGGAGTGGAGAAAATAAATGAAAAGACTGAAAGAGAAGTTACGAAGAGAGAAAGATGAATAAAAAGTGTGAAAGAGACGTTGGGAGAAGACAGAGACGAGAAGAATGGTGGAAAGGGAGGGCGGAGAGAAAAAAAAAGAAAAAAAAGAAAAAATTGAAAAAGGAGATGAAAGGAGAGAATGAAAGAGAAAACAGGGGAAAAAGGAAACGACGATAAAACGAGAAAGAAGAGACTGGGGCAGCAGGTTGTCGGAGAAAAGGTGCACTGTGTCGGCGAAGACGAAATGGAAAAAGATAGCTGGGCAAATAGGAATCTTGAGTCGACTTAAAACGCGGGACATAATCGCGCGCATTCGCTCGACAAATATTTGACGTTCAAGACTACTCGTCGTCTTGCGAGGCACGAAGTCTCATTTCGCTTGCATCCCGTCCATCTTGTGGAGCAGAGGGCAACGATAATGATGTTATTTGTGTTAACTCTTTTAACAGAACGTGGATAAACGATGACTTAACTCTGCTCTGTAGTCTATACGATCTGAAATTAGTTTATGTAGATTTTCTCTTTCTATTTTAACGCTAGAACGATGATTAAAAATCCGACGATTAAAACGTACCAAACTGTTTCGCTTAGGAAAGATAAAAATTTCTGCACACTCCGATTAGCTTAGTTATAATTTTAATAAAATTCTAGGAGAATCACAAGAAGCATAATATTTTTCGAAAAATAAAGGAACATCGGTACGAGATATAAAAATTTGTTCCCTACTCAAGTATTATTTTAAACGCCAATTTGTTGTGTTTCTAATTGATTACTTAAATAATCTAATGTCTTTAATGTCTTTGCTTGGTCACTCAGTGATGCAGAGTGCACGCAAAAGCGTAAAGTGTTAAACCTAGAATTCCAAAACTAAAATTCTAAAAGATAAATCTGCTGTATTAATCTCTCATAAAGCAAAGAAGAAAAATGATTATCCCCTGGATGATATAAAAATTTTACCATGTTAATTCCTTTGATCATGAAAAATCATGATTTATAAAAACCATAACCTTCTGAAATTGAAGCTGTATTACCCACGACCCTTAAAACTTTAAAAACGTCACAGAAAATTTTTCCACTTTTTAAAGCCTATAAACCAAAGACTGAATTCTCGAGTTCCTCGACGGTGCATAACAATAAGACAAATCTGTCTCAGTCGGTCGAAAAAATCTGCCACAATGCAGCGAGATAAACTGGAAACTTTAGTTCAAGCTCTTAAACCTGCAGCGAGAAAGCCTACCACTAAAACTAATTGTTAGCCTGTGGATGTTTGTGCAGGTATACGTCGTAAAACTCAGAATATAACTTAATATGCACGAAATATGATCTATAAAAACGTACGTACAAAATATTCGAGTGAGAGAATATTCAGACACTACCCTTCCACGGATTCGCTACTCCGATCGCCATTAAGGATCAATCCAAGATTTCAAATCCTACAAATTTCTTATCTGTGTGTGCAAATATACAAATATATATCTTAAAAAAAAAATGAAAAATGGAGAAAGCTATAAACAATTAATTTGTCAACAATTTTATAACCTTATTCTAAAGAACGAAACCAATTAACGGTATATTTATGAAATATAAAAGAAACATGCAGATAATGTGCAAAAATTATGCAATATCCAAAACGTACATAACAAAAAAAATATTTTTAAAACACCCATAAAAACAACCCCCAAAACAAAACATTTATTTTAAACAAATATCCAAGATCGACTAATTCCAAATCAACCATCCACGATCTAGCGAATATAATAAACACCGTCAACAATCGTGCAACAAAGCGACGCGAGAAGATACACCAAGAATTTCACACCCCTTCCCCGTGATACTTCACGCGCATAACAAATCGATACCCAAGAATCTTCTCAGGATTAACATCGAGTGTATTCTTCCGCCGACCGAAGGGGTAAGTTCGAAGGATCGAAGTGCGGCCTCCAGTTCTCGACGAGTATCTGCAAGTACTTTTCAACGGACGCTCATGCATATGCACCAGCGAATGTTAACTGATTATTCCGAGTATTACAGCACTACGTGCTCCAGGAAGATGCACCTGAAAACTAACACCGGTGTGACCACAGCCAGTGCCACAGTCAGCTCTACGACAACCACCACCGGAAACCCTTTTCTATCTGTCTCACTCTGTTTCACTCTGTTTCACCCTCTATCTCTCAGTGTTGTGAAAAGTGTGATGTTTTACGACCAACAGAGTTTGTAAGAGTTTTGTAAGAGCCGCGTTTAAATATGTCTGTTTAGCGATCAATTTCCATGCAAATACGTGGACTTTGAATTTCTTCGGTTCGTAATTCATCGGAAGCTACGATTTTTGTTTGTGCAACAACGTCGAAGAGCACGCGGCGGAGCGGTTGTTTAGGTATGCATTGGGAGCTGAAAAATCACGTCGAAACGCGGGAATAAACGCGTATCGATTCCGGTCGATGACGAAACCTGGGTTAAACTCGGCCAACGCGGTCGAAATCTCGTTAACGACACAGTTTCGAGCTTGTCCTGCGGTGCTTTAATCGCTCTAAAAGATTACCAGCCTGACGTGCACCGGTGTGCGTTCCAGAAATTTCACGAATCCTCGCTTGAGATTGTTGGATCTCGAACACTTGAGACGTGTGAAGGGAATTGTGCTTTGTCATTGATTCTGATTATTTTATTATGTATCGTTATTTCTGACCTGTTTAAATTAAACATACCAACAGAGATCTTTCTGGTTTTTATCGTTGTATTAATTTCAGCGCCGGATTGAAACATTTAAAGACCCTAAACGCTTAAAAGATTTTAAAACTTCTTACACAAACGTTATTGATACGCATAAGAATTTTTAATTTATAAATTTTCCGTGGTACTCCCTCTTTCTTCTTTCTTTCTTCCTCTTTTCGCTTATTGGTTAATCCAATGCTGATTGATTTGTATTATTGTATTTTTTTCATAAAAACGTTTTTATTAAGCTCAATAAGAATATCAATAAGAATTTGTTACGCATAATTATAATTAATTTTATCATTTTTAGAAATTGATAAAAATCATTAGAATAATTATACATTATTATATAATTATTATTGTTCGTTGTTATTAACTGTTATTATTAAATATTATTGTAATAACTTTCAATTAACAATTTGTTCCGCGCTGATGCTATTACGCATATCCTAAGCCACAGAATACATATGCTTCCGGTAACGAAATAATAATCATTCGTTTGAATACAAGTTTCTACGAGTTTTGCATACTAAAATATACGAGGTTTATTTCGATTTATGGAAAATAGCTTGAAGCTATTGTTCAACCTGGTCAGCATTACTGTAACTGTGACGTACTGCGTAGAAAAGTTTAAAGGATTATGATATTATAGAGTGTATAATATACATAGTATAATATCATATCATAATGCCACAAAGTAATATTACTTGCACCGTTTCAAACACTTTACAGCTTTCAGATATTAAATTCTCGAATGCATATATAAATTAAACCTTGTTTCTTGTTATTAAGTTTCAAAAATTGCGGCATTATGATACGCGAATTTACCATAAATATAAAATAAACTGTTTAATTCAATTTAATAAAAATTGTACAACTTTGAGAAAACAAAAAACTCCCTTCATTAACGCCAAAAATTTTTAACGCGCTTAATTATTGTAAACGTTTGAAGAAAGAAATATTATTCGTATCGGTCGTACGGATACAAAAGAAAATAAATTAAAATGCGTGTTTGGAATTAAGAATATCCGTATATAAAATGAATTAGTAACAAATTGAAGACTAATCGGATTATGAGAAAAGAAGCTTAAAATGCGTTATTGAAGCCTGAATATTTTACGAAATCATTTTGGTAGACAGCACGAGGTGTAGCATGGTTCCAAAAGTAAATCAGTTTAACGAATTTCTGGCTCCAACGATCTATTATTGAAGTTAACTAAGTGCTAAGAATGCACTTCTCAAAGATATATATTTGGTACGGTACTTAGTGTTGGTGTATGAAGAAGTCTACTTGAACTTTAAGTTTCACGAACAGGTAGTTCATTCTTCGGACCAATTAAAATCTCTCGAATAAAAGCTGACAACGAATATCGTTATAAATTAAATCGGAGTCGTTTATTAAAATTAATCATTCATAATGAAAAAGACTGTGCCGTAACGTTTCAATTTTTGTAATAACCTGTAACGTTCGACGATAAAACAAAAATCTATCCTCGAAGACCGAAATTGAGTCCTCCTCGGTACGACAATATTACCACCCATCGCGTCTCGCTTCCCGCGTTTCATTTCAACTACTAAAACTAATAACAAAACGTGCATAACGATAATTAATTCGTTTCCAGAGATCAAAATTAGTTTCGCCCTTAATAACGCGCTCTCGACTCGCTCTCCCGTCGCCGCTGCAATCTCACGCAAGCGGCGCTTCTAATTCTACCAGCAGAGTTCTCTCGGCCAATCTCTCTCCCTCGTAAATACAAGTTACACGATGTTTTCCACCGTAACCCGGCGTAAATAGCGCGATTCGAACTTCTCTCTCTCTCTCTCTCTCTACCTATCTATCTCTATCTATCGTGAAACGATATGTAATATGTGCACGTAGATATGTACACGTATCTCGAGAATACTTCACGATCTTTCCACCGTTCGTCGAACGTTGCTGTTGCGCCAATTGCACGAATTGACCATTGGCCACGAGAAAATTAAGCGTGGCGAACAAGTTTCCATCTCTCGAGTGGGCCGTGTATCATTGGAATCATGCCACAATTAGCTTTAGCAGCGGTTACAACCAGGCGGGCTGACGAATCTCTTGAACGGGACCGAACCATTCACTCGTCCGTCCATGTCGAACCAATGGCGGAAAAACTGATCTCGAGTGCGTCCGGCAGTTTCTATGTTCACGGTGTTTAGAGAATTGTTGGCGCGAGTCCTTTTACGGCTGAAAGTGTTCGTGAATGCAGAATTCGAGCCTGTATACCAGCGAAGTGTTCCAGTGTTTAAATTCGAACGAAATGTTTGCGCTCGTTGCACCAGCTGCGTCGTATATACGCGTTTGCATACGGGGTGTTCCAGATCTAAATCGAACAATTTTTCCAACATACATTCGCCAGGTCCATGGGTTCGTTTTCATTTTTGAGATATGAAAAAGGAAACTAATATCAACTGTAACTCTACTTAACCGTCTGCATTCCTAAACTTTTTCAAGTTTCACGGGAGAATTGCGAAAACTTGAAGCGTTCCATTAGAAATAAAAAAGAAATTATAAACGTTTACAATTTGTTGCATGTTTAATTAATTTGCTTCGTTCCAAAATAAAATGAAAATTTTAATTAACCAAAGTATATTCATCAGGTAGAAATTACACGCGTAGCCATAGCGACGCCGGTGGAGTACAAAGAGATTAACATCTAATAATAATTATTTAATTTAGACCATTCTCTGCGCCAATTCAATTTAATTAAGTTAACTTAGACAAGCTGTTTTAACTTACAAAACCTATCAATTCGCGTCTCTATTTCAAAGCATAAACGTCACAACGGATACAGGAATAACGTCCTAACGCGACAACTATTACCATTTCGGTCAGTATCTGAAAATAAAACTAAGTCAAATCAACCCACGGTGTATACATGGCTTCCCAAACACGTCGACAAATTTTGTTAGTTTAGATCTGGAACACCCTGTATACAAACGTGTCTAAATAAGCACACGTGCGCATACGTGTGCACGTATATCTGCACAGAGAGATGAAAAGGGTTGCGCTCGCGTGTCTGTATGAGTGTGTGTGTGTGTGTGTCGAAATACGGTTCCGCGCGCGCGAACTAGTCTCGTTTTTTTTTTCAAACGGAGCCCGCGGCATCCTGGCATCGGCTCAATCGTCAAATTAGCCCGATTTCAGATGGCCTGCAGCTAGCCTCTTGCCACGTGCTCTTTATCACCGTGCCTCTTGCATTCGGTTCGCGTTTCCATAACCACGGGCGGCACAGACGCATGCTCAATTGTCCTACTGTGACTCGATGCTGCCGTACAATGGTAATGTTACTCTCTGATTTTCCTTTGCCGACCCCGAAAGTCCGCCGACCCCAGCTCTTCGTCTTCTTCGCAATGCCCGTCCTGTTAATGGCTTCTATCTTTCTCTCCTTTCCCGGAGACCTGGTCACCGATGTGGCTTGAACAGTCTCGCAGCCACGAACAATTTCGAGTTTCGAGAGTACATCGTTAAAAAGCTTGTCCGTGTTTACGTTTATTCTTTCGTATTTCCGTTTCTTCTTCTTTTCCTTCTTTTCCTTCTTTTTCTTCGTTTTCACTACTTGCTGCTGGCGCGACTGCGTTTTTTTTTTTTAATTTGCTCTGCGGCCAGCTCATAACGATGTGCCCGCGTTGTTATGAAACGGAAATGTTGTTTATTTGATATTTCACTCCATTTAGACGGGAGGGACGTCTTGAGGAATTAAATTAGCTGCTGGGGGTGGTTAACGAGCATTTCGCGAGGATACGGTGTATTCTTTTCAGCTGCACCGATGCGGTTAATTATCGCGTATGATGATTTTTTTTTTATTTTCTCGTTCGCTTTAGGAACTGTTCCGGCATTATTTTGGTGTTTACGTCCGCCGTTACTTTATTATACTTGCTCTGCTTCGTATCGCAGTGTGATTTTAATTCTGTAGCGTTTATGACGATAAATGTGTATTGTTAGAAGCGTGACTGACTTCAGCAACTTTGTTGACTATTGTTAATTGACTAAAAAATTTTGTCTGTATTGCTACGTTTCTAATTTTATAATATCCCAGTTTTATGCTTCTTTCTCTCTTGAAAAAAAATCTCTGATAAGTTAACTGGGTTCTAAATAATACGAAGCATTATTCGAAAAAAGTCTCCGGAGTTTCACCCCCAATACTCACCGTCTACTACTTTAAAACAAAAAAAGCATTTTAAATCCAGCTAAAAAGTTTAACCACCGTCATACTTCTTCTCCACTTTCGCCGAAATATTCGAAGTTTAACGCTTAACGGGTTAATCCGTTTATAATGTCAACCTTTTTTTTTTCAGAAGCCAGCCGCGATAAAGGGCAAACGCGACACGTAACGAACATTGAATTATACCTAGGGCGAGGTTCATAATTAATATCACGTTACTCGATGAAGTTAATTTCGGCTGCTGTAAAAACCAGAGCTGTACACCGATCATTAATTACCAAAAAGCTTTTAGATCGTCATTTCTACCGAGCTACCACTGTCAATCTTTCTCCGCTTAATGTAATTTTTTCTTTTTTTTTTCTTTTTCATTTTCACTCACCGTGACCGCCGCCATCGCGATAAATGACGTCCAGTTACGCGAGAGCAATACAATTATTCGCACACTTATCGAACATCCTCGGCGCAATTTAATTACAGCGTCGCGACGGAAACTGTATTATCTCTATTGCTAACGAACCGCGGAGGCTCGTTATTTACGTGTAAATTTATGCATAAATTTACGCGTACCGGTCGGCAAGAAAATTCCTCGCGACAAGCAAGCAACAATTGTTACCGCCGCGAAATAAAATATCGCCGCTCGCGAAACCTTCCATCGACAAAGGGACAAAGGTACGCTCCATCGTCGAGCTGACATAAATTATTCACGCATGAATTTACGCGCGTTCCCGATAAACAGAATTTGCACAATCAACCGGCAACCCCGTGACCGAATAAAATACAACAGCCGAGGAGAACTGTTCCCGTCGACAAAGGAACAAAGGTGTTCTCGCGTGCCGTCGACGCAGATTATTTACGAAAAATATTTGCGCGATCGATCGTCAGTCACTCGACGAAACGAGATATTCTTGTGAATATCATTGGCGAAAAAACGAACCAAGGAAATGTACGTTGTTTATGAATATAAATGCGACATAAATGCACGATGAAAAGGAGGTAAATGTTTTGTTAACGAATAAACTGGAATCTAAACTGGAATATAAACTGGAATCGTTGAAGGATTATTTTCTTTGTTACTCTCTTTTTGACACAATTCATTTTGAAGATCTGCTACGGTGCGAGGCGAAGTCAATCTTTGATTTTAATTAACCCTTTGTACTCCTGTGTTTTGCACTCGAGCTTGACTCGACGTTCCGATTCGCTACATTTCTTTTAGTTTTAACACACGAAACATATTCTTTTATATTGAAATTAAATTTTATAGGAATTTATTAATGCAGATATGTCACCGATTACAAAAATATGATAATCAAGGCAAACTCTGCAAGCTTTTGAAAATATTTTATTAAATACGACCCAGTTGAGATGAAATATTGAGCATAGTTAAGAGCGCAAAGGGTTAAGGAGGTACTTAATCCTATTTAAAAAAAAAAACGCAAGTTTTATTTCGCATGTTTGGTAAGTATTTAGTTGTTGGAATATACTGTTAACATTTTGTAGCAATATTCGAAGTATTTTGACATTTATACGCCCGTGAAACTCGTGAAGCGAGCGCGTCGCTGTGCGCTGCATTTCTTACTTTCCAGTAAAATAAGTAAAAACTGTTGCAAAGCATATTTAACAGACTTGAGGGAAACTCCATAAACTCGTACTAGTTAACGATTAACAGAAGCTTATTTATTATCACGCTACAGCCGTACCAAAATGAACCCAACGCATGCGATGGAATAAAATAGCGCTTTCGTGAGCCCCAACAAGAAAGGGCGACAAGAACGCTCGCGTTCAAGCAGCATCAATTACAAATTAACGCGGTACTATCGATTCGAATACCGTGCAACGCGTTCGCACGTATCTCTCGCGACCTGTATCGATTCGCCACACCGCTGTTTCGTAAATTACGTAAGCCGCGGTACCGGTTGTCTCGCAACGTTCGCAAAGAATGCAGCGATAAGCCGGCTATGTCCATCTTGCCGCGCGTCGCGAAGCGCGATAATAAATTTACCTGCTCGAGTCGCGCGATTATACGTTGCCTGAAAATACCTGGGCGTCGGTGTACAGTCTTGGTAAAACCGAACCTTGTTCCCATACCTGTAACTTACTCGTGCCCCTCACGGTTCCACGGTTAACCCTTCGATCGTTCGCTAAAATTATGTACGCAATAAACAATTATACGGGGGCAAGTATTCCGTTGTTATCGATAACATGTTTTGGTTAAATTTCTTATCTAATCATAATTTTATTAGATTAAATTTTTTTTCTCTAAAATCACATAATAGAAAGAGAAGATAAAAAAAGAATAGGAAACGTGTTAACTAATAAACTCTTCGATGAAAAAACCACAGTACAAATTTTCCACGACCATTAACCGTGTTATACCTCGCGTAAATAATTTTCTGAAGTTCGTTCCAACTGGCTATACTTGAAATCACATAATTAAAAAATAAGAACGTGTTAACTGATAAATTCTTCTAAGGAAGCAACAGACCAGAAATTCTTTACAATCGTCAACTTTATTAATGCAACAGAAATCATCTCCTACATTTCTCCAACCGCTATCATCCCCGGATAAACTCACTCGGCAAACATGTTTCATCCCGCCCCGTCGAGAGACATAACATTTTCGCGTATTCCGGCCAACAAAAGAAAGACCGCCAAGAAAGCAAGAACGATTCCATCTTCTATCGTTGATGCGAACGAGCGACAACGAGCGTGAAACGTTAACGTTAACGGATCGTCTGGTCGGGATTTAATTCGTCGCTCGGTTTAGGGTCGCCGAATGGAAACGTCGCGAAACATTAAGAATTTCCATGAGCCGAGAGCCGAGCGAGAGCGATTAAAAAGAGGCGGCTTCGAGGCACGGAGCTCGCGACACGGCGTCGAACAAAAGGCTTGGAAGTAATACAAACGAGCGGTAATAGAGAAAACGAAACAAAGACGGATATAGAGGGGACGCAGTCATTCTTCGAGCATCGCGCAAAGCAATTATTCTTGACGAGTGGAGGCTGTTGAATGTGCCGCGATTTCTGACTCGTATTTGCAGCAAAAGACGCTCGCCGTCTCATCCCCGTTTCTGTATATGTTACTTCGTTGTCTCTTTAGGAACAGGTTACCATTCCTGCGTCAGGTTACCATTTTTCACGCGTACTCCTTGTCCCTCTGTCTCTGTCTAACTTTCTTTCTTCGAGTCTGAGAGACACCAGCGATATACCCCGTTCCTTGGACTCTTTCTTTTGCCTTTTCCACGGACCAACTCCACTCAGCGGGCTTCTTTCTTTCTTTCTTTCCGCTCCGTTGTTTCTGTTCCTTCTGTCGACACCTTCCACCTGTGCCCTCTTACAAAAATACCCTCCGACGTGACGAGACTGGGCAACCACGTCGAACGCGATGCCTTGCTTCTCTAAATAAATCCCCCTTCCCTTTTTGTATAATCTATGTAATAACTCGAGGCGTTGCCCGGAGAAATCGGTACCCAGAGAAAAGCGCGACGAATCCACGAGCTTCCTCTTTGTTCCCGTTCAGGACATCTCTGAGCGAAATCGTGCACAGAGGGTGAGAAGAAAAGACTACAGGTGGAAGCGGTTGGGTCTCGGTGCGCCTTTTAAGGAAAGCGTGCTTTTTAAACCGGGAAAGAGATGAAGGGGATAAACGAGGTTAAATGTTGGAATATTGTACTCTCTGAATTTTTATAGCTTTCGCGCAGGTATTGTCTGGTGTTTAGCGAAGTCCCGTTTCTTTTTAAAAATGTGTCCGCGATTATACAGGCATCGGTGATGGGTGGTTAACGCTGCAACTACCGAAGCAATCGAAACGAGCGATTCGTAATTTTTCATACAAATTTTTAGACACTTATTTCGGTATTAAAAATATTAAAAAGTATTTAAATGTGAATATCGTCGTGCACTATTCGACGAACTCGGAATTTCTAAGATCAATAATCTTAGATAAAGATAAGTAATCGATTGGAATTAATTTCGAACGTCTCGTAATATTGTTGTTGGAAGAGAACCAAATTAAATTTCGACATTTACTCCTTTCCATCGACTAGAAAACACTGTTGGTCAAGTTAATAAACACAGCTTCTATTATCGATCAGTGGAAAATCCCCTTAAACGGCGAACCGTTTCCAAGAACAGTGGCCAATAAACGTGCTAGTCGGTATTATTGAAGGTTGTACCTTCCAGTTACATTTTCCTAGTTAAACGCTTTGATAACCGCTTTTTTCCTCGATTCCTTTCGAGCAAACAACCTGACGGAAACTTAGTAGTTTCATTATTTCCGGCTTGTGTTTCAAATAAAACAGACACGTTATGACAACAGCTAAGCTGCATAGTCGCGCGTCGTTATAAACACAATCACGTAGAAACGCAACCGATTCGAAACTCGCAGAAACAGAATTTTTACTCTCTGCTTTCGCTGCAAATAAACTAATTTCCTTGGCGGCAGGGACTAGTACCTTAAAGGGCGGAGTAACTTTTACTACGCGGTAAACACGAACCTTGTAACAAGCGGCTCCCTTTGTGCGCAACTTGCTTCCTACATTCATATTTACCTTGCAGAAAAACGCCGTTATCGAATAACGACTTTTATGAAAGTATATCGCGGAACTTGAATGTGTACGTAGTAAGTAAGAATGCGTAGATTCTGCGAATAAAGATAGGTAGTACGATAGAAAGTGTTCGAATTGCGGTGCGGGTTGGAAAGATTTATCAGATTTCGGCATAAGTTCTGTACTTTAATTTCATACTTTAGCTATTAATAAGTGAAATAAGACTCAAGCTTGTTTTCTATCGCAACTACACGCAACAAATCATATTCGTCGAGACTGTCCAATACTAAAATATGCAAGAAAGAAATTCAAGATTCCATTTGAATTAAAAGAAACTCCGAGTAAAAGAACGCTTTAATAGCAACGATCTCATCAATCAACGACTTACGCCTGAGGAATCACATTTAAAGACAAACCTTTTTACAATTTTAAGATACACCATAGTCGCTAATAACCCAAGATGTCGATGTAACTCTTAAACCCTTCGCAACGACAGAAAGAAAAAGAAGAAGAAGAAGAAGAAGAACTGTCAGTGTCCGAGTGAAAATGTCACGTTTCAGAAAACTGAAGACTTCGCCCATTAGGATCGTAGCGAGATACAGACACAAAATGGCGGTGTCTCGTTTCGGCGGGAGTTATTTAACATTCGACGGAGCGAGTCCTTTTCTTGATAAACTGACACCAGGCAACGTTCACCGACAGAAAGTTTAATTGCATTTGTAATGGGCCCCCCCATTGACCAGCGTTGCCATCGCAAGAATAAGTATTTTCTGTGGCCCCGTGCATAAAGTACTACATTAAGAAAATGTATTTCTGTGTTTGCCGTGGTGCGCGAGCCTTGTCGTTTCAACTCGAAATGAAAAGCGGAACGAAATGAAAGTATCCTCTATCCTTCTGCTATTCTCCTTTTGCCTTCGAGGTTCAATGATGAATACGATATTCGAGGCTCGCTCTCTCGTTCCCTTTTCTCTCCGTCTCTGTCGCTCTTCCAATACGTTGAACGCGCGTTACACAATATCTAGGGAAAATTGAAAATGTGAGAATTTTCACTGGCTCGCGATATACATGTATCCTTCAAATAAAACCGTCCACAGCTGGAAAAAAAATTCAATCGACTTAAACCGATCGAATATTCCACGATCCTATTTCAAAATTATATCCGCGTTACGCGCTGGTTCATTCAATCATTTTTCTCCCCTCAAAATCCGACCGTATTCTTAATAAAAACGTGTCGCGCCACAAATTCGAGTGCGAGACAAATTTTTATTTCTCCAAGACGCATTCGTTAACGCGTAACTTTGGTAAATAAAAATACAATTTTTAAGAACGAATCGGTGCAAAAAGGCACGTTCCCGCGCAAATCTCTTCGATCGAGGGCCATTTCGAGTGACAAAGCGTCGGTAAGCTGCATCGAAAAGAGAAAAAAGAAAAACCGATCGAACAGAGGAGCGGCTCTCTTAGAGAGTCTTAAACGCGTTAAAAATATGAGGCTTCGGTACCGATCAAAGCGTGCAGAAAATGAATTCATTATTCTGATCGAGATTCACGACGAGCCGGCTCGCGAAGGAATCGAGCGGGATGAAAGAAGGAAAAAAAGAAAAAAAAAAAGGGAGAGGGCAAGAAGAAAAAAAAAAAAAAAAAGGGAGAGGGCAAGAAGAAAAAAAAAAAAAAAAAGGGAGAGGGCAAGAAGAAAAAAAAAAAAAAAAAGGGAGAGGGCAAGAAGAAAAAAAAAAAAAAAAAGGGAGGGGGCAAGAAAAAAAAAAAAACGAGTGAAAAAAGGAACGAGGCTTTAGAGGGCTATGAATAAGAATCGCGGCGAATGAATAATGCGCAGATGCGACGAATCGAGCACGATTGAATCGATAACAAACTGCATCCGATTCGAGTTAATTAATTGTGGCTATTGGTATGTGAAATCGATGTGGATGACGAACGTGGTGCGGTTTACTGTGCATAAGAAAAAGACACGGTTTTGAATTACGATCCGATGATAATAGGAAAGCCAATCAGTGTGCGTTTGTAACGGAACACGCAGTTTGTTTGGTTTAAGCGTGTACGCGTAGCTATTTTTTAAATTAATAAAAATATAAAGGACTATTTTTTTTTCCACGTATGAAAATAAAAAAAAAGGATGTTATGTAGGGTGACACAACTGGAACGAACCATATCTCTGGCTAGGTCGAATGCGAAAAAACGTGAAAGAAAAAGAAATCGAATGGTGCTACAAAGTTTATGTTCCTATGAGTTCGCCTTTTTTGCGGATGCAGGCATGCACGCTGTTACTGGGTGTGACTAGGTTTTTTTCTTTTTTTTTTACTGGAAACATGCAACTTTGCAGGTAAATCCGTTCTTTTCAACAATCTGACCGTAAAAATGAAGAATAGTGTTTCTTTAATAAACACTCTGATGTTCAACAGACTATGAGATAGTTCAACATTAGAACTGTCTAAATGTTCTAAATGACCAATTTCTTGATTTAAAAAATATGTACAAAGGTTTAATTCCCTTGCATTATTTTTTCAAATATTTATCATTTTAATCTCTGATACAAATATATTTAAATCGTCGGTAGTTCTATTGTTAAATTTAAAAGAACACACAAATAGTAAGATTATGAATAAATAAACAGTATTACAAAGAATTGAAAATGGTTTTGAAAGGTGCATAAATTAAAGTGTAAAAGAGATAAAATATTACGAAATAAATAATTTAAATGTAAAGCAGTGACCACTCAAGGCTCTATAAAAATTGTGCGAAATTCTATTATGCACGATACTAAAACATTTTGGTATTACAGTGAAAAATTCACGTTAATCCGTTTCTTGTTGTATATGCACAATAATTCAAAAAAGTTCATCCAGTTAGAAAAAACAAATATATATAAAAGTTCGCTAGGAAAAAAGTTTGAAATTGCAGTATGGAAGTGTATTGGTTAGAATATTCATAGAAAAGCTGAAACAATAGGTTAAAAGCTTTTTATTAAAAAAATATGAAGCAGGTTTGATTGTGAAAAAGAAAAAAGCACAAACAGTGCAACAATTTACACTTCGTGTATAAAATACAAACGCTGTTCACTATCTATTTTACTGAATTTACCGAACAAATAATAAAATATAAACGGATACTGCTATATTAATTAAAATCAATTAAAAAAAAAAAAACAAATTTAAACAATAAAATTTTAACGAATTAATAAATATTTCCTTTCCGTTACCGTAATTCCTAATCAAATATTTCTGTTCAACGAACGCACCTTTATTGTAAAATTTCTATTCAATCAAATCCCTGTTCCCGAAACACAAAATCGTTATTTCTCCCACATAACGTATAAATAAAATTTGCTGGTTAAACTCGGACCAAAAATCCTACACTCGATGTACAAGATCAACGGAAAGCTGCTTCTTCTTCCGCAATAAAATGCTTTAAAGAAGTAAAGGAGGAAAGAAACGGAGGAATACAACAGAGTAACAAGTATCGGCAGTTTCTGTCATAAATACATTTCTACATACTTCATTGGAGATCTCGCGCACGCGACTGTAGCCATGCATATACATGCGGCACGAGCTTAAAGTCTTTGCAAAATTTAGTAGCAATTATGCACGCACGATTAAAGCAGCAATTTTCTGAGAAAGAGACAAGTGTTTCCTGCGCTATATCGTCTCGACTTCCTGTGCGCACCACTCCAGACATTATGAGAATAAACTTCCGGTCGATATGCGTCTACTTCCGTGTCTCGCGGTGATCCTGATGCCACAAAGGGAAAGACAGAGAAAGAGAGAGAGAGAATAGAGAATAGGAGAGAGAAAAACAGCCGCAACGTGTGCGCGCGAATATTTTCACAGCAATTATGCATGCAGAATTCATAATGAGATTCCTTTTTTCTTTTTTTTTTTCCTACAGTGTCAAAGAACAGTTTCGTGCGCCTTGATAACTCGATATTCCCGGGTCAATTGTTATCGCTTGACCTTTTAACTTGCACATTTCCGATCGGAGACGTTTTCTCGAAAAATATTATCAAGTATTATCGAATATTATTAAATGGTAAATCGCGAGTTAATTTTATCCGAAGCACGCGTAACGGAAAGCTGTAACCCAACCATTATTAGCCTATACTATCTATACTATCCACCCCGAAGAGTCAGCAAAAAATATCTACCGACTACTGTGCAGAGCTGGAAAGATTTCTCCCGGGACGACACTGGGGCAAGGGATCTCTAGCTCGGTTCGTCCGCGGCGATGCGATCCGATTAGTATGCGTGACCGTTTCCGAAAATGATACGCGAGAACGGAAAAAGCGCGCACCTTCTACTTTGACCAATTAGGCCTGCATTCCTGTCAGAGGAAATGTTTCCGGTGCATACGGTAACGCACACACGCAGGAGTCCCCGGAA
Organism: Ctenoplectra terminalis; assembly: GCA_019453375.1. NCBI lineage: Eukaryota > Metazoa > Arthropoda > Insecta > Hymenoptera > Apidae > Ctenoplectra > Ctenoplectra terminalis. The sequence continues at coordinate 141,974 of SMSQ01026177.1, read as the reverse complement.
GGAGCTCTGTCGTCTCAGCAGACGCGCACGTCCCGAACACATCGGAATGGCACTCCGCAGACATCCCCACGAGCATCAGACCCCCGTTAGCCACTATAGGCGCACGGGTCACGCCACGAAGAGGCGGGGTTGATTGCTCTGGGGTCATAAAATAGCCCCAACGGCTCTGCGACTTAAGCACACGTGACAATTTCATAATATTATTTTTACCATGTACAGGAGGCGGTCGAAAGTATTGTAAAAGTGTTGCAACCCTCCTACACTCGGCCACCAGAGGGATTCCGCTAACACCGACTTTCCTCCAAGTCCTTATAAGTCCTCAAGAGCCGTACGATTCGTACTTATACGGATCCCTCTCCTAACTTCGGTATTCTTCCGTCTAAGGCACGGACCTGTTAGGATGTCCTATAGACGAGAACAGTAGCAGGCTCCGGACGGAACGTCCTGTCAATCCTTTTCCCTTCGCGAGCTACAAAGGTATCGGTCGATCACTCTGCGACTGCACAGCGTCGCATCTGCATGGTGAATTTATAGATACAAAGAAGTATCGCGTCTACGTCGATCACATCCTAACAGATGAAATTGAATTTGTACGTAGATCGAAGCTTTGCTAAAATATGGGGCGTATAGGTACCGACCAAGGTAACTAATGACTAAGTTGATGTAACTTTGAATTTTCAACAATAAAGTAAAACGAAATTGTGTTTAATAAAGAGAGAGAAAAAAGGTGATAAAAATAATAAAAGATGAGTTTAGTGACTTTTGATTCTTTGATTCGACGAGTTCGCTCCTGAGCGATCGAAACGAAAAAAAAAAAAAATGAAAAAAAAAGGGTGGAATAAAAAAATGCAACGCATGCGTGTGTCCCAGAATGAAAGGTACCATTCGCGGTTGCGGTTGTCACGGAATTCTGTGAAAATCGTGTACCAGCCGATTGTAGCGGCGGGTTAATCATGAACGACAAACGAGAGTATTGCAGCTGGCCCGCGATGACAAGCGCGCGGAATGTGAAAATTCTACGTCCAACTGTAAACGTGATCCTCCTGGCAATACTACCGTTTGTAATTAACGTAAAATTTTGCACACGAACGCGTATTAACTGAGACGATGTCTCCGCGATTGACACACTTGCTGCTGGCTATTTTTGAAACGCGTTTTTTATGCTAATTGTTTCAAAGAAAAAAAAAAAGGGAAATTGTTGAGTTTATATGTTAGAACATGGACTAGAATTAACTTCTTCCTTTAACCATTAAATCAATAACCACAATTGTGGACGTTGTTCTACGTAATCTATTTTATCATCCAATTTTAGTAGTTTTCCGATCAATTTTCAAACTCAAAGCAAACATAGAGAAGAAACATGACAAATAACCACTATCCAGCGAGATATAAAAATCCTTTACCGAGAAGATCAAATATTTTAAATGAAAATATGCAAAATGGCACCCGTTTATTGTCATAACATTTAACACGATAATCGATAACCATTATTTGCTTTGGAAGGCCGTAAATAAAAGACGCGTAAACAAAGTTATAAAATCATAATTGTTATACAATCAGCGTAAGTATTTACGAATACAATAGGAGGGTTAAACGAATGATTTATTTGACTCTTTGTTTGATTCGAAATGAAAAAAAAAAAAAAAATAAAACAGCCCAAAGGCAAAGGTTATATTCGTTGTAAAATTTTTCCAAACACATTTTCTGTTTATCAAAACATTTATAAAAAATTATACCCCCCCCAAAGCACGCAGTATATTATTTCAGATATGTTGTTGCCTAATTGGAAAAATACACGCGTTGAAACATTATATCTTGATTAGTTCTCCGATATCTTTGCAACATGATGTTTTGCATTTCCAGTGAAATCTGGCCCAACTGCAACGCGAACAACACGTATATTTATCCGTTATAACGCGAGCGTTACAAATAATATCTGACAGCGACATTCGTCGTGTTTCCCATTGCATATAATTACCATTTCCAATTACACCCGAATGCAACGCAACACTTTCAATATTTTTAAACTTCAATTTTTCATCTACGAAGTTATGAAATTTCATTAGCAAAAAAACTGTCTACCATGTCAGAGTTTCATGACCGAAGATAAAATGTATAAATATTCAGTTATCAAAACAATAAACCACCTTCATTTAGTACTCAATTAACCCTACTAACAATCCTCGAGATTATTTTTAATTTATTTTTATTTTTTAATCTTTGATTAATCTTCAATTTAATAAATTTGAAACGACAAATTTCTACATACTTGTTTCAAAGTTAGAAAATTTTATAAGAAAGGTAGAACACGATCGGGTCGAAAAAGATCCAAGGGCCGTAGCACAGTCGAAGACTCGCGCTGAGCGCCAATAAAACAAGAAACGTCCACCTGTGCATCACCGTGCTTGAGAAGGTTAAATAATTTAACCAAAACGAGAGAGAAGCAAACAAATAGTTGGTAAATCCGAAAATCTATGTAGCAAGTTCCGTATTCTTTCAGTAAATATTAAATACCACCGGGAATCGTGAAACGTGGAAGCAACCGAGACGAGCCATTATATTAAATTTCACGCATCAAAAGAGCACACCTTCAGAAATGAAAGGTGCCAGCTTCGAAAGGAAGAACGACTGCGTTCGAACTGTGGTAGATTGTTAATATTTAAGAACGCCAATCCTTACGGACGCCGATACGTTCCTCTCAAGATCGGAATCGAAGGAATATCTTCCAATGGCGCGTTTCACGCCTCTTCGTAAAATTGGTGATTCTTGAAAAATGAAACTCGATTCTTGCGAATTCCGCTTGATTACCTATCCCGACGCTGTATTTATAAACATTGTACAACCGTTTCTTGGTCGTTTATGAATCGACACAAATTTCAGCTCATCTCGCTGTAAATAGTAAACGTTTCGTTGTTTGATTTGAATGTTTCGTTGTTTTTGGAAGCTCAACATCCAGTTTCAACTAGTGAGAATATAATTAACATTGAACCGTAACGTTGTTAAGTTGGTACATATGAAACATCGCTTCCCGAAGAAGATTTTAATCACGCGTAGTTAGCTTCTTCGAAGCATTATCTGATTAAAATACCACATTTCCGGATTCATAAAAATCATCGATAACAATTAAATCGTGAATCCGTTGAAACGGTCAAGTGCATTTACGTTCTGAGCGTAATATTTCGAACCTGGCTCGGTTGTAGCGGATAGAAACAGCGTGTGATTTATATGACCGTGTGATTCGATATCGCTCGAATGAAAATCTAATTTTTCCGGACATTCGTACGGAATGTTTGCTGCTGTGGAATTTTGCATAGCGTGGTAGTAAATTATAGCGGTGTTGAATTTTAGAATGTTCCAAGATTTGTCGTACAAGATTAGTCTGGTTCATCGCCATACCCTGCGCAATGCGCAAAATAAAACAAAGTAAAATAAAAAAGGCATTTCTAAAATTCTCTGTTAACACAACAAATTTCTGTCCAAGTGTCAATTCTTTGCCTATTCTCTGCAAAAATTCTTGATCTATTTTCTGGAAAAATAAAAATTACACATAAAACCGAAGACACAGTTCTATCCTCGCAACACATTAATGTAGCGCGACATTCAAACCCAGGAAGGAAGTAAAACGCGAAACAGTATATTCCCTTGCTCCTCGTTCGTCCTAGCACCAAAGGAACAAACACACCGTGGAATCACATCGAATTATATCGCGAACCCGTAAACCAACAGCAAACTCGCCAGCACATAAAAACACCGTATGAACTCATCCGTTGGTTTTACAATAACAACACGAAAATATCTCTCCCTTTCGCGCAGCATCGTTTGTCCTCGAGCGGAGAGACACGATTCCGGTGTAATTCGTAACGCGGGAAGCGTCGTCGAATCGGAAAATCGCGAAACGACAAAAAGCGTTCTCAATTAAGGAACCTGGAAAAATCCAGCGAGACGACGCTTTGAAGGGGCGAGGATCTCCATTCGATGAGAGAGCTGGCTGCTCGAGGGCAGCTATTTACAAGATTCCCCTCGAATCGCCGGCGCGTCTCCTTCTTTTTGGGCTTTCGTGGTGGAAGGTGGCCCTAAAAGTCGAGAGAAAGCGAATATCATTACGCGATATTCCAGCGATTACCAACGAGGGGCATAACGAGCGGCGACTACTTTCGGGGTCAAAAAGTCAAGATGCTGAATCTTCGCCAGGTGTCCCGTTATTTTTGAGAAAAAGATGTATTGACCGTATTAATCTTAAGTTGGGGTGAGCGACTCGGATTGGGATGAATTTGGAGCGAGAACAGATTTTTAAGGAAAATCGGACGAATTTAAATGGACGTTCAGCTTCGAAGGAACTGGGTACGAATGAAGAAGAAAATTGCGATAAGAAAAATTATAAGAAAATTTAACGACTGCTAACATTTCTAACAAGTACCGATCGTTTACAAAAATTTCAAATACCTAACTTGAGTGATTGAAATTAAAAAAAAAAAAAAACCAATAGACTGGTAAAAGGTTGGGACACTGTTTGCTAGTTAATTAATGTATTAAATAATGTTTTATAAACGATCCCAAAAATTTGTAAAAATTAGTAATTATATTTGACAACGTGTATGTAGCTTGAAACTTTTTTTGTTATCATTAGCGATTATTTATTTCGCTTTAAGTTGAAAGTTTATGCAATGTTTAACTTATATCTCGCTTTAAAATTAAGAGTATGCTCGTCTAAAGAGCTCAGAAGGAGTGAGACGATTTAAGATCGTATAAAATTCATTAAAGCGAATAAAAAGTATTCGGTTAACGTGAATCTGGAAATAAATGGTGAAGAAAATGGTTCGAGATACAAACATTTGTTTTACGTCATACTTTGATTTTGCTTTTCTAAAAATTATGTTCCATGTGTCTACGTTCCATTGCAACGAAAAATTTTCCACCTATATAAAGGGAAAAATTCCCGGTTTATGCTGAACTGTTTCACAAGCGTTTTATATTGTACATTGTAGGTCAACAGTGCACTATGACATATCGGAGCTTGTACTCGACCAACTTTAACAAGTAGAACAAATTGCCTACATTTCCTTCAGGATTAATTTTTACGGACCTGTATTGATTAAACCTCTTTTCGTGTGTTTGCTGAAAAGTGTTTTACATCGCACTGTACATGTTTCTAAACAATACATATGAAACTATCAAAACTTTTTGCCATTTTTCCTAAAAATGGGTGTGACTTAAAAATTATACACTCGTGTGTCTATATTTAAAAAATTTTATTTTATTCGGCTATCACAGCACTACTAAATATTGTTACTATACAGCTGTACCGATACCAGACAGTTCATTTATAGAAATTATAGGTTAACAAATTTTTAAATAAAACTGGAAAACTACAATCAATAGTAATAGTTTTTTTTTTTTTGTTGATAAGCAAACAGAATTTTGTTTACAGAGAGTTAATATTTTTACTGTTTTATTATTACTGTATATTAACAGTTGTATTGAAAAGTAAACGCAGTTAAAATTTCACAATGCGAAAACCATAGCCACTATACTTATCAATAAGCAATTAACGATTAATAATTACGATACTAATACCGATTATTATTATTACTATTATTATTACCTACTATTAAAATATTATACACTTCCGTCGCTCGAATAAAATTATTCTCCGCGCGATAGCAAGAACTGCTATCGAGACGCATTTCTATCATCTCAATAAACTATTTTTCAGGCAACAGCAACACAGTTATTATCGAAATAAGTTTCTACGATCCAAATAAATTATTCTCGACCCAACAGTAACAATTGCCTTCCAAATACATTTTTATCGTCTTAATAAATTCCTCTCCGTGCAGCAACAGTAACTGATGCCAAAATAATTTCCACCGTTCCAATAAATTCAACCTTCAAACTTCGCGGTCGAATCCCAACGATTCCACTAATAAGAAAATACGTTTATGCACGCAAGTTTAAATAATAAACGAGCCCCCATGCGACTCGAGCTCTCTTCCTACGCTTCTCCCGACCAGGGCGTACATTTCATCCCCGTGTAGCTTTTCAAGAGAGTTCCTGTCGCGGCCACCGGAAGCACCGAGAGCCCCATAAAAGTTTCAGTGAGCCGCAACGAAGTCGCGTAACTGTGTCGCGCTCCGCGTTGACTTTCGATATGCGTCAGGACGGTTCGCGAACGTCCACCAGTCGATAAGGATTTTATGGAAAACATCGAAGAGCCATCCTTAAGCCCAACTACTTCCGCTCTATCCCGATCGCATTCGTAATGGCGACGATACAGATTTATCGCGTACCACGTTACGGGTTTCTTATGTTTCAGCTGCTTACATTGCGATTTATGGAATTTTGCATCATTTTCCTGTTGTAATTTCAGTCAACAATTATATATTGTCGTGTTATTACAACTATATAACTCGCGAAGCGTCACGCAATCTTTGCTGAATAAGAGAGAAATGAAACTTTAACTCTTCGCGATTCTAACTTTTTTTTTTTTTTTTTTATTATTTCATAGGACTATTGAGATGACTTGTTTTGTTGCAAAATTAAAAAGAAAAATGAATTGACGAAAATTGACGGTAATATTGTGAGAACTTGCTTTAAAAATAAGAATAGAAAGAAATTATAAATGTTCACATTTTATTAAATTAAAAATTAAAAAAAAATTATTCTGAATTGAAAATACAAGATTTAGCTTCAAACTTAACCTCTGAGGAAAATTACACGCGTCGCCGTAACTGCTCCAGTGAATTGCAAAGAGTTAGAAACGTGACTAACATCTTAGGACTTAGTTCCTCGCGTTAAAAATTCGCACTCTTTTAAAAATTTCTTTAATTGTAAAATATTTCAGACTTACAAAATATATAATATCGAAGAA
>SMSQ01026177.1:55847-133027 GCA_019453375.1 Ctenoplectra terminalis | reverse complement strand
AGTTTCGTTCTGAAACGCAGAGCTAGCGGGCCAAAGTAACCAATACAGTCGTAAGGGATGAGAAACGCGTAGCACTGAGGAGACCGTAAAGGGGAACGAAAAGATCGCGTTATTTTAGGAAGGAGCCACGAAAGGGAGAAACGCCGTCGCTGAGACAAAAAGGGGCAAGAAGTAGAGAGGGTTTCGCGAGAGGGATGAAAGGGAACGGGTGCTTTGGGTGCGCGAAGGGGGGCGAACGGCGAACAGACTGAAAGTCGTGGAACGAGAGGCGAAGCCGTTTGCATTCGGACGGTTTCCGTGTGTATACTACGCGTACGCGCCACCGGAGAACACAAAGGCGCGAGACCGGAGGGTAAAGGGTCGCCGCGAGTAGGAGGAAGGCACCGCGACGAGTGGATCGTCGTGATTTCATTTCTCGTACGATGCATTCGCGCGGGAAGCTACCATTAATTAAAATATGGGGAGAAAAAAAGGGTAACGGAAATGCTGTACACGGAATGTATAAAAGATTCTCATTTAACTGAAACCCACACCACGGAATAACCGTGGTAGGTGGATTCTGACAATGCTGCCGGATCTCGCGAATAGATTTGCGCGACTGCGGTGCACAGCATTTATATTCTATCTCGTCTTGCGTGTCCCTTTTCCCCCCTCGTCCCTTCGATTTCGCTTTCTTTCTCCTCTGCTCCTTGCAACCCGTTCATTTATTTCTCCGTCCCTCGTGCTTCTCTCTTTCTCGCCGGTCGTTCGGTATCACGCCGCCATCCGTGCACAAGACCGATACGTGTATTCATAATAATTGTCTCCTCTTGTGGGAACACCGGTAGGTACGCGTATGCATGTACCTAACCATTCGGGTCTCCGGAGCAGTCGCTCGAAATTTCGGATTGGAATTGGTCGTTGTACGTCCTGTGTCAATATGGAGCCGCGCGAAATCAAGCCTGCGGTGCTCTCTCTTCGGGCATTCAGTCACCGGCGACGCTCCGCAGCGACGAAAATGAAAGACTGGAAAAACGACCGGTCGACGTCTGGCCTCCAGACAGCTTTTACCACCACCGGCCACCAACGTTGACGGGACGGCCGGCTGATGGATCGGGAATTAGGTGGATCGTGCCCGTCCACGACGCTTCCTGGCGTAACGTAAACTCTGCCCCCTCAAGATTGGCGATTTTGAGCTTGAATGGGGAGAAAAAGTACGGCGATCGTTTTCGTTTGAATGGACGCAATCAGAGCCCTTCCGATCCTTTTCGCGGAGCTGAATTTCACGTATTGATGGCTCCATACCGTACCGATTGTGCATGAAGATTTTACACAGGCACTTTCGGTACGATTGGCTGACTAATGGAAATTGATACGGTGATGGGCTTACCGGTCAACTATGTCTAACTTACAGAGGCTCCAAAAGGGTGTAAAAAATGTTTCAAACATCGTTCGCAATCTGTTTTGCGGCCTTTCGTTCAGTCGCTGCTCTTTGTCCTTTGATTCTTGATTGCTGATTAAATTCGGATCAATTTTGTCATACGTATTCGTGTTGTACGTGTTCTTACGTTGAAAAAACAGAATTCGTTCTGACATGGATTTTGGGTGACGAAGGTTCTTGCGAATGATCCTCTGTGTTGTTCGGGAATAACATTATTTACGTATAATATTTCTATAAAAAATTTACTTCTTCTTGCACTAATATTTATATGTCCTGATACGTGGTACTAATTTATTACATAATGAGAACACGAATTAGATTTTGTGAATATATGTACACATATACTATCCTTCCTATTGTATTCAAGTCTATACGAACCAACCCCGTATTATTCAATTTGTATAATTTTTTCTTTCAACTTGCTTGAAATTAGACTTCTCGATTCTGTCTATTTTTATCCGTGAATGTTTCATTACTCTTATCAAAAAGATACACAAATTCAGTGCTGTAACTTGTCAGATGTTAGATCGTTAAATTAGCCGATAAAAAAGATGAACGCGATATCTCTGATTACGTCAAAACTTATACTTTGTGATAAAGAATAAAAATTAAAGAATACCCGAGCAGCTTTCAACCTAATCTCGTTAACAGATATAATCAGGAGATCGTACGAATTATACGTTGCAATTGTGCATAAAGATTTTATACATGCACGGAGTACGAACTGCATAACATTCGGAACCACGTTGACCCGTTATATTTGCCGTTATTGCATTTACAATGCGTCAGCGTTAACAGCGTGACCGCTTCAAAATCCGGTTACACTAAATTTCCTGTAATTTATTTGGCACTTTGAATTAAAATGGGCGTGTACTATCGCGCGAATAATATTAAAAAAAACACACACGCAAAAAAAAATGCATATGATTAATTTTCAAAACGTGCGAATTTTGAACGACACACCGTTTCGAACGCGGCCAACTGTTTTGATAAAAGGTAAATTATAGAGCTGACATTATAAACGCATTTACACTCCTTTATGGAAATATCGAGCTTTGAAACAACGCATAGATTAACAACATTCATTACTCTCTACCCCTCTTGTTAAAACATTAAGTGGCACGTGTGTGTCGAAAGTATATAGCGCGTTTATTTACGAGCTGACGCAGAATTTATTAAATGCACTTCGTTTAATAGCGGAGCGGATCGGAGAAAATTACAAACTTTGACAGGAAATTAGATGAAACGAATGAGAGCGATGGTGTTATAATATTTTAACAAAGGCGTGCACGTGGAATTGGTACGTTATGAAAATATGGTAGTCTATAAATATGAAAACGTTCTACTTGTCTACGCGTAGACCGTGCGTAGATCGTATATGAATATTTTTATTTTATTCTTTCAGTTTATTTAGCACGTTTCGAAGAAATAATAACACGAACCTAAAAGGCCATTCGTTTGCTTTCTGAACCGTGTCGTGTCTTAATAGAACAATGTTTTGATAGAACTATTAAAAAAAAAACAAAAAAAAAAAAAAAGAAAACTCTTCGTAATTAAAATAATGAGAATACTCATTTTTGGCTTCACAATTCGAATATACTTCTCATCTATGATTTCAACGTAGTTGGTAAAATTTGCACGTTGTTCAAAATACAAAGAATATTCCAGCTTTGAATTTTTACACATCTGAGCGTTATTTCAAAGCTGTGCGTATATTCACCTGCTGCGATAACATACAACGAAACCCAGCATCAAACCTTAATTCGTTGAAAATATCGTAAACGTAAAATGAGGATGAACGATAAATTAGTAGAAATTGGAATAAAACTCTTAACATTAGAACAAAGGGTATGTAAAATCTAGTTTCAGCCTGCAAAGTTGATGCAGTATTTATGGAGCAGCGAAGGGGCTATTATAGTTTCACAACGGGAAAAACTTTCTAGTTAAAACCTACGATCATCAATTTTAAAACCAGTTCAATGCACGTTTCTCGTTTCTCGTTTCCCGAGTTTATTTATTTTTTTGTTTTTTCTTTTTTTTTTGTTTTGTTTTTAATTCCTTCGCAATACATTGAAACTAATAACGCGAAGTTAATTGAACTGAAAATATTATTTCAAAAGTGTATTAAAAAGCTCAATTATGAACTTTTGAGATAGCTGTTTAAACAAGTTGCAATTTATTTTTAACTGTTCCCCAACTACGTCGAATATAATTAAGTAGTTCAAATTGGATCATTATAAACCGCGAATATCGTGTAATTAATAAGAATAATATAATCACCGGACGAGAATTATCGTATAAAAATTGAAAATAATTCAGAATAAAAATATATGAAAAAATATGAAAGAATATGAAATTGTAACACTGTATGGTGAAAAATAAATTATTGTTCTCCGAGTGATGCTAAAACCCGACATTCCTCATTTTTTCTCACTGACCCTTCAATTAATATATTTCAACAAAAGATAAAAATCCAGATTTATTAGTGAAACATTCTACGCTATTGAAGTATTTTTACTGGTATATAAATTCACTCTTATCAATAGAAGAAAAGTACTAAATTCATTGGACACGATAAATTACAAGTTGAAATCCGAAGAAAGAACAATCATTGGGCTGCTTGCACAGCAAAAGTATGGTCGACAACAGTGCATGGAACGGAAACTGTGTTGTTCAACAAGGAACACTGACCATTAGTTAATTGTACACAAAGTATTACGTGGGAAGTTAAGTTCTCAGAGCTGCAACTGCATTCTGATAAATTAAACGGCTGTTGGCAAGCAAGAACTACGGTTACTGGTACACAAGTATTTGTGCGATACTTGCATTTCAACCTGGATAATATACACGTTAGATTCAAGTTAAATCAGATCTATTCATTCTTCTGAGGTTTCAGAAAAAACTGAAATCTTTATGCGATATGTAGATGTATCGGAAAAAGGTTGACCTCTTTATTGTTAACTTTTTTTAAACAGATCGATTAAATATAAATATGAACCTAGATAATGTAGTTGAGATAAAAATATTTTTTTAAAAATCTTGCGTAACTGACAACCTGATTTTATTATTTTTATTATTCAACCATTATATTTACAATAATAAATAGAGTAATTTGGGAAGTGATGGCTCAGTTTTTTTAAAAGAATCAATACGCCGTAAATTTAATCGAGATCCGAACTAAAAAAATATATTGGCTAAAGCAAATACACGTAGATTTATGATATTAACAGTAATATATATATAACATTCGGTATACAACTAAAAACAACTGAAAAACGCAACATTTCAAAGCACAGACCAAATTAAGTCATCTCACCCAAAGTTACTCTGATAATAAATACTGACAAATAATAAATAGTAAATAATAATAATTTAAAACGCGTGAATAAAAAAAAAAGAAAAGAAAAGAAATATTTCTTAACCTCCGACGAGTGACTGCAATTTTCCTAATCCATAACTAAAATTTCATTAATATGGGAGTTTGAAGTATGAATAGTGAATTGTGTTGAACATTTCGCCACATTTTTATATTTATATATTACATTCAAGAATAACTAAATGATAATCATGACACGTAGTAACGTTCCCTACGGTTGAAAATAATTATGCATCTAGCATTCGAAGATTAAAATGATAATTGAGAAGAGCGTAATTCACAGTTTTGCCGTTACAATGCTCTTCGACAAATCCCGACTGTCGCTACTCGAAACGTAACAAAGGTATTTACATTGCAGAATTAACAAGAACCGACTTTAATCCCGATTAAATCGCGTACCGTCGACTTTAAACTGATCAGTCGCTTTATTGTTATGCATCGCGATTGAAATATTCAACCGGAGACCTTTATCAATTATGAATCGTGCCACGTTTAATGATCAACGTCGTCAAAATAACCGCACAGTATTATCAAAGGAACACCTGTTCACCTGGTATCGATTACATAAAGCAAAAGTAAAGGAAAATAATTTAAAAAAATATACATATATATTCATAAATAAAAAATGAAAGGAAGAAACTTGTTAAATCTGAAGAGACTTCTTACGGAACGAGTAAATAAAAGAGAAAACAAAATGGTAATTTACAGTTCATTTTTCCACGATACACGATTAAAGTAAAATAAAATAATTTATTCTAGACCAAGTGGCCGGATATACCGTGGCATTAGACTATGTCCGCAAATGTTGGTTACGATTATGCTACCACAGGGAGAGTGCAAGGAACTTGAGAAGAATTTCACCGTCAGTAAGATACGGAATACGGAAAAAGGTAAGAAGGTTTACTCTTGGGCGTTATCCCACAAAATGGACTACAGAATCCACCCAACGGAACGTCGCCCGTTAATGAAACGAAATTTCTTCGAGTTACTCGTTAAATTTGGCTAGTCTCGACCGAAAACGAGGCTCGACAGACAGAAAAATTAAGAAGTCCGAGATGAAAGTTGCCACGATCGTTGGTTCTTATTTAACCAATCGATTTGTCGTGTGTACACGGTGTACGATGGCACGGTAAAAGAAGTTTCCTCTGAAGTAAAATTGTTATAAACGAGCCAATCTCTGTACCACCCTTGGTAACGAGTTGTAATAACTTAAATTACGCGGCCGTTTTATGGTAATATCCGAAATTTAACCGATCAAAGCTAGGAAATCGTTCTTCCCCTTCATCGAACGCTTCGCATCAATCGCGATGGATAATTAACTATTAGACGGCGAGGTTATCGTCGAGCGCTGTGTTAATGCCTTTCAAACACCTCTTGCTTTTTCTTTTTACCTTTTTAAACGAGATATAAAGCAATGGCATTTATTGATCCTTTTTGCTTTAATACTGGAACTACCAAAATGGTGAAAATGACCAGTTCATAATTCCTTTTAGAAAGTTTAGAAATTTACTGTAGCGCTTACATCACTGTGAAATAACACTCTTAGTTCAAAAGAATTTACCCATGAAACGAGTCCTAAGAAAATATCCAAAAAATACAGTAAAATAAAAAATAATGATAAATTCAGAATATATATATATGGTTAACCTAACAAACATGAAAATACAATAAACAATAAAGCAAACCAATATTTAAAACCTGTTTGCGGTGAAAAAGCCATCACCGACCCTCAAAAGCAGTCCTAGGACGCTCGTCCCGAGCGTAAAATTCTCGTGCAGTGCAAGAAGCGACGTTAAAAGGTGTCAAAGTTTCGTTCACCGAAACGGCAAAGGATATTTCTCAGGCAGCTCGCGGTCATGCCCCGGAAACTTTTCCGAGCGACTTGAAAATTGACTTCTGACCGGATGAAAAATTGATTTCGCATATACGTGGCGTACACCGTTGCACACGCGTGTCATGGTCCACGCGGAAACCCGATGTATCTCCGCTCGATGGAACGCGAATGCACGTGCATCGCTCGTTAACAGTGGTCCGCAGCGGTCCTAAACTCATTTGCATAATTAGTGCGTGTCGGTTGCAGCTCAACGCGTGACTGCGACTGCGGCCGCTTGGAATCGAGCGAGATATTATCGCTGATGCGAGAGAGTCGCAGCGCGGTCGAGTCCAGCCAGGGTAGGTATCACCCCAGTAGGACACCCCCTACCTCCGTGGCAGCATCGCCAACTGCGTGGCCAATTTCTATACGCGAACTTCAACGACATTTCCCAACTTCCGGCTGCTTCCAACTGGTACCGCCATATCGTTTCTGCCCGATCCTGCTGACCCTGGATTAACGATCCGTGGAAACGTTCCGCGATTTTCCCACCAGTGCCGCGTGGCTAAATAACCGAATATTCCACGCACAGGCTGTTTGATTTAATGCCCACCGGCGGATCGCAATTTTGCAATGGTATTTAAGGTATTTCAGTACCGCAAAGGTACTGTCACGGTTTATTTGATTGCGGTCACTGTAATTTCCCGTGTAATGGCGGCCGGTTCGGTTCGAACCTATGTATTACATATCAGTAGAACTGTCGATGAAACGGCGATTTCGTGTTTCAACCGAGTCGTTGCGAAAAATTGTGATCCAGAGTCTCTTTTAGCGCTTGCGAAGGAATAATTTTTTAAATCGTCCGGCTCGGATTAATAATTTTGAAGGTGTCAGGCTTCGATTTATGGACTAACAATTTTTCAACGACCGGCAAACGAATGGTTTTCTGAATTGTATTGGGTGTATAAATAAGTTCTTGCGGTCTGGTGGAGAGACAAAAAAAATAGATCGATGACTACATCGCTCGAAAAGACATTTTTTTCGTCGAGGCATTGGCTCCTTGCCGTATCGCGAAACAATGGGAAAGAAGAAAAACAAAACGAACGCGAAAAATCAATTCACCGTCCGGAAAATGCATCAGCTACCCGTTACCACATTATACGAGCTGTATATATTATACTATGTTCAACCGTTTCGCGGCAGCGTTTTGGGCTTTCGATTTTCGATACCCCTGACTCCTTATATTTCAAGTGTTTTCTCTCGTTTCGAGACCAACAGTGTTCGCTCGTAAAACCATGGTACGGGCTAAACGAGTGAGAAGCTCGAAGATCCCAACCTAGCAACTTATTAATTCCAACCAATGATACGATACGTTCGATAAACTTTTATACCTCGTTGTTAACAAAGTTTTCTTTCGATTACCGATGCCTGTAGCTACGCGGCCACCGCGAATCCTGTCTCTGGATTCTTCCTCGCGAACCCGAGCTCCCCTTTCGATGGAACGATGTTTGTCTTTGCTAAGGATGCCGGGTATCGCTGTCGATTCTGTTATTGTTTCTTCACGTAACATTGAGCAGCGCGCCGCATTGTTCTTGCTTTTGGCTGTATCCAGAGGGATCGGGCGACGTTCCGTTGGAAAGACGAATAAATGTTAAAAAGTAAACATCCTTACTTCGAGAAGAATCCAGACTGTATTCCAGACTGTGTTCCAGACTGGTATTCCGTATCTTGGTTGAATGAGGTAATTAAAAGGCGACGACACAATTGAGCAGCTTTCCGTAAAAAGGATCCGTAGACCAAAATGATAAATTGAGCGAATCGCATGGATTCTTTTAGATTCGGTTCCTTTTAATTTGCAGTGATATTTAAGCCGATAACCTAACGCTCCTTTCTCGTCTTTCTATCTGGTCCGTGCGAATTTCAAGTCACATTGGAGTTTCGAGGGGGCCGCAAGTTGCAGCTAAACTCGACACGATATCCCGAATTATGATTCCCTTGGCCGTTCTCGTCGTAGCAACCACATTTACCTCGGCATTTCCCAACCCCTTTCCCTTCCTTCTATCCTCGGTTCACTGCTTGCCCTGCTGCTTTTCCTCCTCGGCGTGTTCTCACGGACGCAAAGCTCCAGCGGGCGGGCAATCGTCGGTTATTGATTCACCGGCCGGCATTACAGTTTGACGAGAGTTAAAATCATATGCGTGACGGTTAAACAACGAACCGACGTGCACAGCAATTATAAGCCAGGGCGTCTTCTTTGTCCCGTGGCAGTAATTTAATCAAGTCTAGTAGAAAACAGGATTGTCCCAGCCCATTGTCTTGCGGCAATTAATCGATGAACGCGGAAAATTTAATTAAACGCAAACAGCCGCTTGCGGGAAGACTGCTTGATGGAGGAAAAGAAAGAAAAAAATTATATTCGTGTTGAGTGAATTTTGATAGGAGATAAAGTGTTTTAATAGGTCGTTGATGTTCTTTCGAATTACGCTGGTTCGTTTTATTTACGATCCCTGATTTTTGGTTCTTGGGTGGGAGAGTTGGTTGCCTGTTGAGATGATGGTGAGATGCGCGAGATAAAAGGAAAGTTATCGTGTGAATACAGAGAAAATTTTCTGTAAAAATAAGTTGAATAGTAGGATAAGTTTTCTGCGAAAGAATCTTATATGTTTTGAGGAAAAATCAAACTTAGGTTTACCATCGTGGGATCTACTGTCTCTGTTCTCGATATTAAGATATAATAGTCTTCGATTAATGAACATTTATAGATCTCTGACCACAAAAATAAATATTAAATTACAAAGTAGGAATGAAAGTTTAGTGAATTTTAATCAAGGTTCATGCATTTGAAATTTGACAACTGCAATTATATTTAGTGGAATATTTAAGGGGCTACGAACTTTGTTCCGAAGATTAAAGGTGACTTTCATATTTGAATAAATTAGCGACGTAGCATGCAGATTGTATTACAGAAGTGTCTTTTATAGAAGTATCTGTAACACGGTAGTCCTTATTAAAACAATTTTACTGTACATCAAGGAACTCGGAATTATTATTTAAAACAGTCAGGTTATAATTAATATAGAAAGATACAAATGAACAATAAATTTAGCTTATCACTTTTACCGCCTCAACTCGTTGTATTTCATTTAAAATTCGATAACAGACGCAAGATAAAATGTGCAAAGTTCTGTACAGGCGACCACGATAATTAATCAAGTACAACTTTTTAAAAGGTTTTTTTTATTTCCTGCTATCGTGTCGGTGAATTAATTATTTTAATATAAATATGTTAGGTTATAGTTACTATCCGCCCCGAATAATCCAACTGCGGCACTGCAAAATTATATTTGGAGTATAACACTCGGTAAAAGGAATTTTAATAATTAAATCTATTAATTCCAAACGAAACTTAAACGAACCTAAATGAAGATAAAAACACTGAAAATATGCTTCATATTTTCAAATCTATCAACTTACTCGATTGCTTGTAATTAAAGATTACTCTGTTCTTTTCGTACCATTTAATTTTTTTGTTTCGTGCAATTTATTAGTATTCTAAAACACGCGTTAGCTAATAATGACTGGACCACTGATTTTTATACATTTATAGCAAATTTGAAAGTTCAAAAAGCGAGTTTTTTTTTCATGAAACGATAAATTTGACCATTTGAAAAGCAAATCAAACGCAAGAATCGGATGTGTATATTGAGTCAAACCTGTCGCCTATAATTTCAGGAGGGAAAAAATAAACGAATTTATCGTTGAAAATATTTGAGCAAAAAAAAAAAAAAAATCAAATACTGCGAAATTTTTCACGTAATATCGACGATGCGCAAGCTTGACACTTTGAAAAGAACCTCGTTTCAAGATCGATCGATTCGTTTAACTGAAACGTTTTAAATTAGCGTTTGGTTCGAACTCAGCGTGATTTTACGATTTGTCGCCGCTCGTTTTTTCCTCGAATGCCATTCATTACGCTGAAACGTTTGAAATCGAGTGCGAAATAAATAAAGCTAGATTTTTGGCGTTCGAGCGTAATTCAGCATCGATGGAAACGCTTCAAACGTTTTTCCGGTTTTTCTTTTTTTTTTTTTCCTATTTTTTTCCACACATTTCCTTGTTTTTTAAAATTTTTTATTTTCACCCCTGTAACGAGAACGCGGAGAGAGCTGGACGTTGTGCTTCAACGTTTGACACGATTAAAACGAGTTGTCCGCAGGGAAATTAAGCACCTGCGCGTTGAGAAGATTTCTTTGGTAAAAACAGCAACTTTTTTTTCCTTTGTTTCAAAGTAAGAGGTCACTCGTGTTTCGAGGCGACCGCAATAACCTTACATTGTTTTTTTTTTTACATAAATATAATTTATTAAATTAGAAGGAACAGCTTAGAAGATTAGTTTATTTTTAAAAATTAAAAAATTCATATATCTATCGCTTGATGAATTATTTTTATCGAGAAAAGTGTGACAAAATCAAACAAAACTGTATCAAATTTTTTCTAATTACCCTCAAACGATGAAAATTTTTATGAGCTCTTAATTTTTATCAAAGAATACAATTAAGGCACAATATTGAACTATCGTACATTTTTTATAAGTTAGAAATATCGTAGTAGCTTGTATCAAACTTTTCTAACAAATATAAATTAAAGAAAAGAAAATAATTCTACTCTCGGTATAATTTCTTCGCGAAAAAAAATTGTTTCAATTACCTCACGTGAACGCAACACCATAAATCCATGTTCTTTAACACTAGAGCTACCGACGATTACTACCAAACAATTCAAAATAATAACTACTTAAAAAAATATATACAAAGTCCAAAAGAAATAACTCTTGGTTCATATTCGTTCCAGAAAATTACTAAAAATTCCTAAAGATACACCACTGTAAATTTACAGAAATTTATTTGAGAAATCTCAAACCAGACAGATTAACAACTTCGGAAATTTTAATGTTAAATTCAAACGAATGATCGTAATAATAAGGCAACCGTAACAATATTAGCCGGTATTGACACGTGTCGGTAAATGTTCGAAACAAAGACAGCCGAAACTCGAGGAGCATAATCTGAATTGCCTAATGCGCGTATCAAATTCTGTTCAGTGTGTAAATAAATCACTTGAGCTAATGTCGCTATTAGAGAACACTTATGAACATTAGGGATCATCTCAAACTACGAGAAACTTCTCATCTCTGTTCACGGGTCGAGATTCTGTGAAGGCTCCTTCGCCCCTAAACCGGCTGTCGAAGATCTTGATTGAAGCATCTTCAAAACTACCACCCTGGAAGGGAGGAAACTAGTGTCGGATGCCAAAATGAGGAGCGAATTACGCATGAAGGATGGATGGAAGCGAGACCTCCGAGAACTGTTTCAAAATTGATTCAAGGAAGCAAGTGATAAGTAGGTATATTCGATGTAACGATTACTTCGATTAATTTAATTATTGCTTTCGTAACATAGCGCAGTCTCATTTTTGATTATTAATTAACACGTTGCCGCACACTTTTAATTTGACGATCGTGCTCGGAAACACATTTTTTTTTTCAATTGAGAAAAACGCATGAGAAAACGCATAAAAGAACTAATATGCTGTCTGGCGTGCTGTACCTTTTTTTTTCGACGTGTTACTCAATAATTAACAAGCGTATGCGTTAGAACACTTCGTACTAACTGTTCTTTTTTTTTTATCGATTAAAATGTGCATGGCGGCTATAGCCGTCGTTTGCCTACATATCGCAAAAGATAACCCTTTCGCTACGAAAGACGTATATATACGTCCTCAGAAATTAAGTAATAATTTGTTGAAATTGTGGATGGAGAATTTCAATAGCACTGAATTATTTCTACTTTCATTTACACGTGTTATATCATAATTTATTATACAATGTACCTACATTTTGATATCCATATTCGTTTTATGTTAATAAAAACTGTATCGATCTGTATACCAATGACCCTTTGGTCTTTATAGCACCGCAGCGAAAGGGTTAAAGACTCATCTACGAAAAAAATGCGTGTAGAAAAATATTCTTGGAATATTTCTTAGATTTCTTAGAATACCTTTTAATTTATAATATGTTATGATTTTTTAGGAAATTAGAATATGTAACTAAATAGAATGATGTTATCGATTATTTTTATTAATAAAAAATATTTCTAAGATATCTGTGACAGGTATGAGGCCAAGGAAAAGAGAAGTCCGACAATATTTCTATAAAACTGTGTTAGAAATATTCGTCACGATAGATACGGACGTATGTACTAAGTAAATGCTTGGAAACTAGTGCATCAATCTATTCCCAAGAGGGCATAACATAAAAAGGTTTCTGAGTTTTGTCACACTCTCTTGGGACTTTCTGCCTTGACGCGCAATAAACTGGGGTTCTTACTTTAACCCTTGCCACGCCTGGCGTGAGGGGAAACAGATTTTCTAAGTTGCTGCTTTTCATAATTCATATTTATAGCGCAGCATCAGGGGACGTTTCTTCTAATAATATTAAAAAGCGTGAAAACATTTTAAGAGATTTCGTACTAACTTTCAAAAAACAGAAAGCATAACGTTGGCTTGGAATTAATTAGAAAAAAGTACATTTTATATTTTTCACACAAATTGAAACGGTATTAACAATATTAAGAAAAGCTCGTTACAGTATTAATCTCGGCTTGGAATTTTCGTTTCTATTTAGTAACCAATAATAATACTTTACTCCATTGCTTGCTCAATTCTAATAACATAAAATATTGTTTAAAATGAAACTTTACAAATCTTTCTATAATTATTGTTAATTTCTTTTTAATCTTCCAAATTCTTCTTAATTTCTTTCTCGGACAATTTTTTCCACGCTACGATCAACTTAGAATTGTTGACTTCTAAAATTTACTTTGTTTCAGCGTTAACGAAAGTTAAAAAGCAGGAAATCAGAAATCCTTGTCAATCAGAGTGCTGAGTCTCTATAACAGTTCAAAGTTTCAGCTTTGTCTGGAGTTTACTTATGGTAATTTATCGATTTCCGCTTTTCAATTCGTCAATTTCTGTGAATGAATAAGAAAGTTCCTCGTTTAAGAAAAACACGTGGAAATTGAAGAAAGAGTTGATTATTGATTTTCAATAGCGTAACTGATTGTTCGTGAAACTTCGTTACACTTTGCAGTACATTTTCCTTAATGGAACAGATTTATCTGGTTAACAGATAAAGCAAACGCTACTTATTTAACCAAAAATGTTCAAGGATAATTAAAATAAAGTTTAAAGTATTTAAACAGCAGATCTTCTCAATGCAACGAAGAATCGTGTATCTTGATAACTTTAAATAATTCTGTTATCAAGGAACCGATTAAACTTATTTATGTCGTCGATATATTTGCAATTTATATTATGTTACATTTATATTATATTTACTTAAATATATTTAAAATATATTTACAACCTCGCTATATCTTGGACCGTACTATACTACCAATTCATAAGTAATCAACAGACTGTGAATTTTTATGCAAATCAATATTTTTGAATATAGTAAAAAAAAAACCGGTAGAAAATTATTTCATTCGGTACATATTATAAAAAGCACTACAATTTGGATATTTTTTTATATTAAATGCATTCTACGCAATTTTGCACTTTTAAATTTCCTATAAATGCATAAAAATCCGCAATCTGTTTTTCTTTTTTTTTTCATTAATTAACTAGTACTCGAGATTAAAATTTTGGAAAAAAGAGATGTCAGTCATTGACCAAAGTCAGTAATCATATTCAGTGAAAAGTTTGATCGAAACGCGGGCAACGCTACGTGACAGAAAACGTTGCGTGACGAATCGAAGAAATGGCGGATACAATATACCTTATGGAGAGAAGTCGAGTTCAATTTCTGTTAACCTATTGTCAAACAGTTCCCGTGGAACTGAACTTCGTACCGAAAAAGTTCTCAGGAACTATGAATTCCTGGAAAACTTGCTTTTATCGGTTCAAACCGTTTTAAAGTTTTTAAATTAAAAACGCGGGATGGAAATATTGAAATGATACATTGTGGTGTTGCGTTAACGGAGACATGTAAATTTGAATTAATAGCAAGGACGGTAATCGTAAAGTAAATTTTGCACGAAACAGTACTAAGACCTGTGTAACACAATTTTTTATCAGAACATGTTTGAGAAAATTAATTTAAAAATTAATTTTTAAAGTTGATCACGTATTTCGAGAAGTTAAATCCGATTTGTAAATGTACAATCTATTTTGTTGAAAAACAAACTTAATCTTCGCTTATTCGTTCTGTTATTTATTAAAAATATCGATGATTTAAAATTCTACAAGTTTTTCCTAACGTACCTCGATAAAAGATAATAACACTATTACTCTACTGATTTCTGAATCAAAACGCAATAAATATTCTAAGTAAACTTATAATACTGGGTTCTCCAGAAATTTGCAAGATACAGTTATTTCCGATCGATCACTGTTCAATCCATTTTTCCCAAGATACTCAGCTCTGTTCAAACATCTCTGACGAATACCCCAGGAGACCATACTCAATTCAATCACGAATCCTTTTTAAAATTGCTTACCACCAGTTTCTTTACATACTACATTTTTCATCATTGTACGTATCAACCCTCCTAGTATCTTACCTACCCTGAATTACCAAACAAATACCCTTACATTACTCTGACAGAATCACCCTCTGTTTAACACTACAACCACCACAGTGTTCAAACCGATCGATTCATAATTTAAAGATTTGCCGTATTTTTTTAATTCAAAGTATAGAATTAATTACACAATTATACATCCCTTGCATTACGTATTTTCTCACCCACCTCCAATTTCTTCGTTATAGATAAATATACTTTAATCGTCGATAGTTCCAGTGTTAAAGAGGATAACAAGACATTAAACGAACCAAACTGAAGCAAAATAATACAAAAAAAAAACCTAGAAATAAAGTATACCTCGAGTTAGACGGTACACAACCAGTAAAAACGTGCGTATACGTAGCCACAGACACGGGCGAATCCTTTCATGAATTTCATTCGTCGCTCCGTCACGCTGGTGGCTCCCATTCCGGCCAAAAATTTCCGGAGAGCCGACGCGCGAGACCACGGGAATGCAAATTCAGCGACAACTTTAATAGCCCGGATTATAAAATAGATCCGAATTCAAATTCGCGCGCGTGCGCGTTGCCGGTTTGAAAATTTAAATCTTCCATTATGCCCGCGTTCGCAGGCGAAAGAGGAACGGTGAGCTTGTTACGGTTGCCCGATGGGAAGGCTAAAAGGGGTGGCCGGGCCAACATGTACACACAGGGGAAAGAGAAAGAAGAACCGGACAGAAAGAGCTCTCTCGGAGGACTGGAAAAGGTGAAAGGCACGGTAACGAGTGTGCAGACTGCATAATAAATCGAAACAATAAATTTCTAGTCGTCCTTTGAGGCGGGCGCACGGAATCTCATAGAAATTCCGGTTAATTGCTATGCTGGCCGGTTAATGGAACAGTGGCTTGGAACAACGTCAGCTAAGCTACAATTAGCCCCAGATTCGAAAATGACGCAGAGAATGGGAGGTTTCGTTGTGAACTAAAATACCATATTTCACAGATCAAAGGAACCAACGTTAATGTCAGATGACGCGACCATTTTCGTTGGCCCTTGCCAACGGGCACATTCCAAAAGGGACGGCAAGTTTCGCGCCGTTCGAGAGTAATTGAAGACCTCGAAACGTTTGATTCGACCGATCTGGTGGTTGATGGTAAATCGTGAAACATTTGGGAAAATGCAACATGCTCGACGAAATATCATCTCTTTTATTTGATACGTGCTTGCCAGGAGAAAGAGATAATTTGAAAGCATTACAGCTTGATGAAAAATTCATAAGGGTGGCGGATTTAAATGTTCGTAACGGAGAAGTTTATAAAAGGTAAGATAAAATGTTACATGTTTTACGTGTTTGGAACAGCTTTCGTAAAAATGAACAAATACGGTTGAAAAAAATTAAATTTGTTGTTCGATTTGTTGATTCGTTAAATCGTAACGTATGAAACCGTTCGTTTTCGGTGGCTAAAATAAATACGGTTCTGCTTTTAATTAATATAAACTGATCCGAATACGAGGAATTTTAATGTAGGAATTTTTTGCCAACAAATTACCATGATTATTACCTATTTATCAACGATTTATTAACAACAGTCCGTACAAACTAAATTTACATCGAAATGCGCGTCACCTTATTCGATTACTATTGTTATCGCTATTACGAAAAATCTCGACGTACCGCTTACAAAATTATTTTAGCCGATAAAAAGAAACAGAAACTCGTTCGTGGCGTGCAAATCACAGAGATGATGCTTCGTTAAGGTTGAAAACAATTTTACCTTTGCTCGTTCGCATTGTATTATCGTCGCTCCGTTGTGCAAAAACCACCTTCTATGTCGCGGGTCGCGATATTACTCGTGAAGGGGCAAGTTCTTTTCTACTCAGTGATTTTTATTCTTTCACTTTTGAAACGTGTTTGCGATGTAAAACAGGGCCGAGATTTTCGACCTTTCTCGAATCGCGACCGTAGAAATTCCCAGAACTTTCGGCCACGCAATGCCTAAAATTTTAGGAATTTCGCGATTTCACTAGGAATCGTTCCTTTCTTTTAAAAAATCATAGCTCCGTAAATGTGCAACGAACAAACGAACAAACAAACAATTCTTCCGTGAAAAACCTCCGAGGAGATAGTTTATGTATACACGTATATAGAGCAACAAAGTATAACCTGTTTTTTAAGGGCAAACTAAGGGTATTTTTGTCCTCGGCCATACAACGGTTGAGCGAAAAAACAACTAAAACGATNTTTTAAAAAATCATAGCTCCGTAAATGTGCAACGAACAAACGAACAAACAAACAATTCTTCCGTGAAAAACCTCCGAGGAGATAGTTTATGTATACACGTATATAGAGCAACGAAGTATAACCTGTTTTTTAAGGGCAAACTAAGGGTATCTTTGTCCTCGGCCATACAACGGTTGAGCGAAAAAACAACTAAAACGATGACTTCCACTCTCCGCTGTATATAAATATAAAGTCTGTTTCTTTTCACGTGCAAAAATACCAAACCGGCCGAGTGTAAGAAAGCGATCTTTCGNCCTCCGAGGAGATAGTTTATGTATACACGTATATAGAGCAACGAAGTATAACCTGTTTTTTAAGGGCAAACTAAGGGTATCTTTGTCCTCGGCCATACAACGGTTGAGCGAAAAAACAACTAAAACGATGACTTCCACTCTCCGCTGTATATAAATATAAAGTCTGTTTCTTTTCACGTGCAAAAATACCAAACCGGCCGAGTGTAAGAAAGCGATCTTTCGCAGAGCGAGAAACTTTATATTTTTATTTTCATAGAAATATGAATTATACATCGTTTAACTCATAAAATGATTACTAGATTTCATTTTATTCCGTTAGCTGATACGATAACAGGGTAAGGAGTCCAAGTTTTACCTCCCCTATGTAAATCTTAATTTTGCGCTATGGAACACACTAAAAATTCAACTTATACACTCATGTATTATGTAAATACGTGACTGTCTGATTTAGAAAAATCTGCAAAATGAACAAACACATTTTCACAATCTTCCTTCCCAACGAAAGAACATATTTCTGGTCTTATTTCTGTCTTATTCCTATATCTATTTTCAGTAAAAATGTGTATTTACATAAACATCCGCGTATCGAATAATCAATAACAGGAAGATCGAAAGGACTTCAATGAAATCCTCTTATTTTCAGCCAACTTGGTAATACTTGTTTCTTTAAGAGAATACCTAGCAGAAAAGTTTCTTACACAAAATCATGAATCCAGAAGGATTCGTATCATACACAAATACCGTAATCAGATTATTCTTTCTTCGACGAGAATGTAATAATAACTCTTCCGTTGCGATTAATTCCTGCACGAAAATCAAATAACACCGAGGAGATCGGAACAGTTCTAAATACAAACGACCGCACAACCTCTGTCACGAGTTACTGGTCGAAACTCGGCAAATTTCCGCGACGTGCAGCGAAACCGATCCTAGGCAGTCGGGCGAAATCACGGCTCGATTCTGACGGAGTAATTCTCTGTCGGCGGTTTTCCTTCGTTCGCCGGCGCAAGTAGATTCGGGTTCAATTAACGGCGAACCGCGACTACCATCCACGCCGCGGACGCAGTGCCAAAAGAGTGAACGAACGAGTGCACGGGAAAACTAACGAGAATTAAAGACTAATTGCGAGTGCTGACCTGCTTGAGAAATGCCTCGAATAAATGAATCGTTTTCTAATTATTTTTCCCTATCCCAAGTGTCGCAATTTACTTCCTCAATTCCACCTGGCCACCGTTCCAAGCTTTCCGCTCCTCTTTGTCTTGCGGCACAGATTTTCCCTTTTTTTTCCAGGTCTCTCCCACCTCCTGGAGCCCCCTATCTATCTTTCCCGACTTTTTATCGCCGCGATATCTTTTACCGTGGGACGTAAACTTACTTTGGCCCGGTTTCTCGAAGACGCAGCGCGATATAAATACGCGGACGGAGTTACTTAAATGCCGGCCTTGGGCGTACGGAGTAAAAGAGGAAGAGGGAAAGACTTTTCTCCAACAGAAAACATCCGTTATCGTGATTATCGAATAAAAAGCATGTCGGCTCATAGATAACCACAGGTTATGAACGAAATTAATTAGCAACGCGTATACAGCGGCTCGATACGATCGGTGACTTAGCATGCGTTAAGCCGGATCCACATAGGACGAAGCAACGCGTATAAAAATCAATGAACAAACGCAACGAACAACTGCGCATAATGGATATTGCTGGAACGCTTGAAGCGTGTATTCACTTAACAGGTTCTGATTATAATTTTTTCGCTCTCGACCAAAATTCGTACAGAGTCCTCGTGCGCACCGAGCCGACTTGTTTCGGCGTGAGCATCAATTTTACTTCGGCGAATTAAACGTAGATGGTAGAGAAAACTGTGAATAGAATAATTTTAATAGAAAAACATAGAAGAAGAATCATCGATGAGTTCGCGTCACGCTAAACATCCAGCGCTCGGCTCGCCGTTCTTAGTATCCAAACATCTATTGCTTCGAAACTCGTTCGATACTCGTTCGGACGAATGTTCAAATAAATACACACTTTCGACGATAACAATATCAAACTCGAAAAACGACTCTAAAATGGACCCGGCTATACTCCTAGCTACGTTTATGTTTTCTCGTGTTTGTCCAAACCCGTTCGCATTCGTTCGCGCTCGTTCGCGCTCGTTCATCAGATGTGAACTCGGCTTTATACACGGACACCAGCAATAACAACAACAACACCATCACAACCAACAGCCACGCGCTGGGCCGTGTTATCGAAGTTGTTACCTAATTTCGCGGCGCACGCCGCGTTACAGCTGCGTCGTTCCAGTTCACTCTGGCCGTGTTCCCCCATCACCAATATAAATTTCCCTTTAAATCGTTATAAACTAGCCCCCGCGATTACTTCGTTATCACGACTAGATTATACCTCGCGGCGTTTCCTCCCTTCCATCCTAGCCAAACGATTCTCGCCTCCTTATTCCTGCTCCCTTTTTTTCACCGCCCCCTTTCTTGCTCTTCTTCTTCATCTCCACCCCATGCTCTTTCCTCGCTACCGCCTTCTGCAAACTTGTTTACGTCTTACCGAGATGGTGTTCGCTCGGATCGAATGCTTTTACTGGGAAAATTAATCGAGCGCCGTTTTACTCGTGTTTTACACCGTGTTTGCTAAAATGGAGCTTTGTTCCATGCCGGGTGATTTACGTTGAAAAAACGTATCGGAGGTGTAAAGTGGAATTTCGTTGTACACGGGAGAATTTGCTTTTTAAGGGGATCGGTTTCGGGAGCAAATGATGCGTGAATGTACTTGACTAACAATTGATTCGATAGTCGTGTGGATACAGTTAATGGAAACGATACGGCGTGGTCGTCAGTTACAGCGTTAAGTATCGACATCTATTAATGTAACCGCACCTAGGATCGTATATGTTTCACGGAAGCTCTTTAAATCTTATTGTCAGACTGCGCACACTTATTCCGAGTTGACGTTGAAGAAATTTTCGTTTCGACGTTTGAAACCCGCGTACTTTGATATCGAACATACTTATATAATGTATTATTCCAAGTTGTATACTACTTGAATAAATATAGACGAGTACGCAATCCATACTGGAAGATCCTATTCCGAATTGACATTGGAGAAATTTGTGTTTCAAACATCGAAGCGCAGGTTATTTTTTAAGAAATACGCGTCTAGAAAAGAATTCACCTCCAAGAATTACTATTTAACCAGTCAAGCATTTTCAAAGTCGTATTCGATCGAACTTATCGGAATTGCAGTAGTAAAGGTTGGTAACAGCCAGCCAGGAGTAACAGCGTAAAAGTAGAAACAGTCGCGTTAGCATCCGGCTCTGTTTCTCCTTAATTATTGACCATATCGACGGTTTCGTTGGGAAAATAGGTATTCGAGTTATCGCACGAATCTATTGCAGGGTACAAAACGTGCTCGTGACCAGAGCTTGGGCACGATTATCGTTTCGAGCACTTTTATTAACGCACAAGGGTATCGCAGCAGACGAGTACCGAGCTCAGCACATAAAGCGTCGCTTTTCGATCGGGTCTCTCCAACTTCGAGCGTGCCATTTGGCTTTTCACTGTTAAAGTAGAGCCAAGGGGAAGCTAAAGCCGACCAAGCCCGAGAGGAGCTTTACCGTGAAACCATATAATACCTACGAGAACGACGCTATGCAAATAAATACGGCGCAAACGAGAATGTTGGAAAGTAAAGCGGAGAATAAATTGAAATGGTGGACACGTCGGTAGAGGATAACAAATTATGGATGATACAAGCTCGGACAGTGTTTGTAACGGTGGGCCGGTGAACTAAGTGAAAATTAAAGATGGCATCAGTTGCGTTGGTGAAATTGAAACGATACGAATTTCATCGAACCAGGAGGAGATATAAGTAAAGAGCTTGTATATCGATGAAATCTTAACTAGAGCTGTTGATTTATTGGATAGCCTATTACTCGGGTACTCGTGAGACATTTAGATAGAGAAAGATTACTTAGGTATCCGTTAGATACATAAATAGATAAGATAGTCGAGAGTCTCGATTAGAAATCCGATTGCCTTTCCGTTATTTTTTGCTAACACAGGAATGTATGTGGGAATGGAAATTTTTTATGAATGTTTATAGCGACCGATTGAGTTTTGAATGGTATAAACGCGAGGAAAAAGTTGACTCGCACGAGAACAGGGCGTGAAAGAAAAGCGTTCGGTCATTCAAGGTTTTGGGTGGTGTTGACCGAGTGTGTTCTACAAATGTTTTGTATCGAGTGAAACAAATGGTAAAATAGAGAAAGAGAGAATGCAGAAAAGAGAGAATGTCGAAAAGGGAGAATGTAGAAAAGGGAGAATGTAGAAAAGGGAGAATGTAGAAAAGGGAGAATGTAGAAAAGGGAGAATGTAGAAAAGGGAGAATGTAGAAAAGGGAGAATGTAGAAAAGGGAGAATGTAGAAAAGGGAGAATGTAGAAAAGGGAGAATGTAGAAAAGGGAGAATGTAGAAAAGGGAGAATGTAGAAAAGGGAGAATGTAGAAAAGGGAGAATGTAGAAAAGGGAGAATGTAGAAAAGGGAGAATGTAGAAAAGGGAGAATGTAGAAAAGGGAGAATGTAGAAAAGGGAGAATGTAGAAAAGGGAGAATGTAGAAAAGGGAGAATGTAGAAAAGGGAGAATGTAGAAAAGGGAGAATGTAGAAAAGGGAGAATGTAGAAAAGGGAGAATGTAGAAAAGGGAGAATGTAGAAAAGGGAGAATGTAGAAAAGGGAGAATGTAGAAAAGGGAGAATGTAGAAAAGGGAGAATGTAGAAAAGGGAGAATGTAGAAAAGGGAGAATGTAGAAAAGGGAGAATGTAGAAAAGGGAGAATGTAGAAAAGGGAGAATGTAGAAAAGGGAGAATGTAAAAAAGGAAGAGTGTAAAAAAGGGAGAATGTAAAAAAGAGAGAACGTACAAAAAAGAGAACCTGAAAATAATGGTACTGTACATTTAAGGAGGAATAAAATATAATTCATATATAAATTATTCAACATAATTATTTCAAAAACCCCAGCGATCTATCACTCTGGAGAAAATCCAAAAAATAATTCCTACAAATTCCATATTAAATCGCTTGCAGTTTATTTCATCCACTATCAATTAATTGAACAATGACCAAAAAAGTACCCGGATACTTCAAACACTCGGTTTAAATCAGTAATCCTAATCTTAGCCACTCGATATCCGTTGTTTATAGCTCCTACCACCGTCAATCGATATCTGACTCGCACGGAATGAACGTATCATTCAAAGCTCAGTGACACATTTCTATATTATTACGCACAATTTTATTTTTCCTTTGAAAATAGAGTTTCGATGGACTATTTTTCTCCATCTACTATTTCATCATCTTCAAACATCATTTAGAAAACCAACGTCAAACGATGTCAATTACATCCTCGGATATTTCCAAGAGAGTTCAATAGGAAACAAACATAATTTTCTCTCAACTGTCTCTACGCCCAACGAGGAAAACATAAATATTAAATTTGCGCATACTTTTGCTAAACGAAAATATTCCAATATACAAACGTCAGCTGCAACATGACAGTTAACGTGTGTACGCGCCTTTGACACCGGAAAAACAGATGGCAGTGGACACGGTAAAAATATCGCCGCATAAAACGAACGATAGCATCGTCAGCGACTGGAATGATTCGATAACAATGACCTAGGTCGTAAATCAAATGAAACGCAGGCACCAACGCGTCGAGCCGACTGGGTTTCGAGTGCATCGTGCGCTTTGGGCTTACTGCACACCGGGCTACGTGCTCGTGTAATATAATCACCCGTTGGCCAAATGTTTGAAACAGCGAGCTTAAAACGGTACACATATAGAGCGGTAGATAGCCGTAGCCGTACTACCTGGACTATATTGACCATGACGCAACTTACCAAGTTTGCCCCATAGTGTCCCTTCCGCCGCGGTCGCTTTCTCTGTTAATTTCATTCGCACAGGATGGTACACGCGGCGACTTCGTCTGTACTGATTTAAATTCCGCTGATTAACCGGTCAATTTATTGGCGGAGACAAGATACAAAATAGATCACCTCGATATATTTTTTTTGTACCACCGTTTGGGTTGCTAGCCAGTCTTGTGACGTACAAGAACGTGTACGTTTGAGATTAACTTTAACCGTGCTGTTTTTTTTTTAACTCTAACCAAAAAATTTACTTTTACATAAATGGTATGCTTTTAAATATTGGTACTAAATCAGATTCAGTATATTTAATTTTTCAGTTTACTTTTTTTTGTACTGTAAATTTTGCGAGTCTAAAATATTTTTAAATTAAAAAAAAAATATATATATATATAGTGTGAAGAGAACAGCAGAAAATTTAAGAAATTTTGTCTTTGAGAGACTACAATATACACTCCTAAAGATAAAGACCCATCTCACCCTTACTGACAAATTTGATTCTCTAGAGTAACTCGGGATAATTATACTCCCAAATAAATACGTATTCGAAAATTCTGAATAAACTTCTGTTGCAATTTTCTAAATAAGAATATCACTGCGACCTTTCACACTTATTTAAATACAAGAATCAAAAATCGGAATGTCTTCTAAAATGTTACTTCCAAAATGTTGATCCGTTAATCGTACGATTCGGATCTGACAAAATCGGTGCGACAGCTGGCAAAGAAAAAAAAAAAAAAAAAAAAAAAATTCCTCGCGGATACATAGCACACGATCGCATCGCAATAAAGCGGCCTCCAATAAACTAACGCTCCGTATTGACAGAGAGTACCAGATACCGCTTTGGCGCCGGTATTACATAGTTGTGAATCGCAATAACGATCTCACTGCTTCGATTTTTGCTGGTTTATTCGTTTGTTAGCATGCTTGTTTGTTTGTTTGTTTGTCTGTTCTGTCGCTTGCTTTCTTATTTGCCTGTCGTTGTTTTTCTCTTCTCGATTGATTCTTTTGAAATTGACAGATTACCATATGAAAATTGAAACTCAGTTTCCGCTCGAATGGATGAAACTCTGGCTGGTGGGACAAAAATTTTCGTCGGCGAGCTCTTCCTTTTGGCTGCTCCTTTTCTTCGCTGGATGTACTGATCGTATCTTGGAGTAGTCGTAGGAAGAGAAGGAATCGGTTGATCGGATTACCGGAACTGTGAATCGAAGCCGGGCATTCTTTTGTTTGTCGAACAACTTTCTGTATCGATTGAGTTATTCGAGAGAGAATCTTTCTTGCTGGGTTCAGTATTCGGAAGTGGCTGCTGTTTCTATACTTTTTGGCGGTTTCTGTGTGCTGTTTTTTATTTATTTTTTCTTTTTTATGAAAGCACAAATAGAGGATACGTTGGCTGGGTTTGTTATTTTAAGTTTGTAATAGGTTTACCACAATTACAAAAGGCACTAAAGATGCAAAATTGCAGCAAAAACGCAAGCAATGAGTAAACATAATTTGATAGAAAAATAATTTTCTATCAAAGTTCTACTTTTCTTACGCAACTCCAAAAAATACTAATTTACACAAAAGTCCTCGTTCTAATCACAAGTAAATGAAAACACTCTCCATAATATCTTTTTCGATCCACCACATTTTGCAGAATCTCTAACGTACGAAGATAAGAATCGATATAAATTTCATTTAACACCAACAACCTAAGTTAATCCCGCTGAAATTCTCGAAAATATTTCGCGGATCGTGCACACCGCACGCGGTGCATGTATAATTCGCGTAATTTGTTAGTCACCGGTCGGATCTTTATAAACGATAAGCCGCCGCTTTTGTTTGGCCCACAATCGCCAACCTGAAGCAGGGGAAAGGGTTTCATATGTGCCACCGGGAAGCAAGTTTGCAAATCGTTCCTTTTATCCGGAACTCGTAGAGCAGATTTGTTCGCCTTCCCCATTCAAAACCGGTCTTCCCCTCACGCAACGTTGCTGCATACGCGATCGGGAGATAGCGAGATCATCCTCCGCCTGCTCTGGCGGATATAAAACTTCTTTTTTTTTTCTTTTTTTTTTTCTTTTTTTCCTTCTTTCCCGCGCTCGACGTTCCCGCAATAAAATAGCACGTCGCTTTTCCCTTCGACGTTCTTTCATCTCGGAATCCAACTTTCGGAATTTCAAACAGCCTCCACCGCCGCCGACGACGACGACCGTAAATCGTCTGGGAAATCATCCGAGATTATTATTGCGTTTTTGAAATCGCAGCCACACGAGACTGAGCTACCTCTTTCGAACTAATCAGCGGGTTCTTTGTTTGCGTTTGGGGATAGAGTCGAGAGGGAGAAAGGCCGATTTTGTAAGTAATTCAGAGACAGGGTTGGAATATTATTTAAATAAAATATTTCGAAAAGGGTTGCTTAAATGATATAGCTTTTTGTGCGATTAGAAATTACTTTGGAATAATTATACCTTGATTTATTTAAAAAAGTGTATGTTTTCTCTTTGGATTATATCGTTAGTTGGTTATCGAGTGAAATGAGTTTTCGTTTTATTTGGAATAATTTTATTATATTATTTTTTACCGTAATTTGTACATTTTTTTTAGAATCTTCTAAAGGTGCCCTTTTAATAGTAAATTTGCTAAAGATGGTCGAATGATTGGTTCGTAATTTTTCATAGAAATAGTATAAATTTTTAACGTAGCATTTTTTTCGCTGACTGTGGTTCTTTTCTACGTTTAATACGATTAAATGTTTAATTAAGCAGCGAAATTGGAAAAGTAAATACGTATCCTTTCTTCAACCACGGTCACGATTCAATTTTCTGTGAATTTTCAAATGGTAGGATTATTAAATATTATGAAAGTATATGAAAAGATCTCAATAGTTTGACGTGAATGGAAGCTGAACAATGTCGCGTTACATTAAACGTGTTGGAATATTGAAACACATTTCTGACGCTGGTACCAAACATTTCAAGGGATTTATATTTCACGATCTCCGATGTTATAAAGTCAGACATTTTAAGCAACTGATTCGTTGATAACGTAACACACTCCTACAGATACAGTTTTTGCTGTTCAAATTCACTGAATTTCAGCTATTTAAATTACGTCTTATTTTTACCGATAACAATCCAAATTTCTTTAATACGTTAAATATCCGCTATTAACATTTAACTGGTATTCATTATACAAATTTATAGAATTTACCTTTTCAAGAAATAATCAGTGTAATTCTTGTATTATGCATCACTTTTAGACCGAAATTCAGGTAACGTTTAGAAAGCATAAACTTACCAAGAACTTACTTGCTTTTAATTAACTCTGTTTAAATATAATATACATACTGATAAATTAAAGTCTTTATTTAGCTACAGTCGAATAACATTGCATTTATGCAATAGCCACGATTTAGGTATTAAATTAAGTAACGAGAGCAATTATTTTATTAAAAGATAAGAGCGATGATATTGGGTCAATCGATTTAACAGAAATACGCGTTGAACAATGGAAACTTCGGTCATTTTCGCAAATTATTTAAGTTTCAATATCTCTTGACTCGTACAATTTTATCTGCTAACTAATAACTGTCACTGATATAACGATCAAAATGATTCAGATTATTTTGTCGCTCTTTAAACACTTTATCAGAAGACAACTGGAAGAGCATGATATATGCTAATACTAAGTATTTGTTTCTTGAAATGTTATTGCGACTGATTTCTAAAGTCGTTATCTTACACGCTTCGTATTGCTACAATCAAGAAAGAACTAAGGATTAGATATAAAACAATTCACAGGAAATGCTTCAATGTAATTTTACGAAAGCATATCTTGCAAACTTGTATCAAATTAAATACTCCATTCTAATCGCATTACTTAAATTGTTTTTTCAACGGAAATGTTGAAGTAACAGTAATCTTGTTTCAAAGATTATTCAAAGATCATTCATCCTGTGTATCAATCTGTTGTATTAAAAAAAAAAAAAACTTGCACATTGCTTTAATATTTACGAACAATGCTAGTAATTGTCTGAATATACAGAAAATAATTTTTTTTTAATTTTCAAACCCAACTATTTATAAAATCATGGTACAGAAGTTTAATTTTTATTTTATTCTCAATCAAATAATTTTCCAATTTAACTATTTACCTTTTTTTTATATTCCTTATCTATCACCGTATCAATTTATTATAACACCATGCCACAAATTAAATTGGAAAGGTGAGGGACGGACGAGGACTGAGTAACGTTTTCCAAGCAAATATGAACACCACGGAACACGGTCATTTATCTATTTACCGATCTTCATCATTCCAATGCACCAAAAGCTTCCGATTTTCCGCGACTCTGCTGTCAAAGCTCAACGACACCAAAGCTCCGAACGAGCCGGTCTAAAGCGTCAGCCTCACGAATCATTTTATTAAACACTGCACACGAACCAGACAAACAGAAAGCAAACGATCAAATTCGTACGTGGTGCGGCACCGCGTCGCTTTATCAGCGACAGATCGATCGTATCGCT
The DNA here is from genome assembly GCA_019453375.1 of Ctenoplectra terminalis. Taxonomy (NCBI): domain Eukaryota; kingdom Metazoa; phylum Arthropoda; class Insecta; order Hymenoptera; family Apidae; genus Ctenoplectra; species Ctenoplectra terminalis. Next base: position 104,851 of record SMSQ01026177.1, on the reverse strand, counting down.
GCGAACGAAGCTGTCCAAATATTCTCGTCATACTTTTATCATACTGCACTCAATATGCGTGTCGATTTGTTCATACATGGTTCAACAACCTCCTAACTATGTCGCGTATCGATGTTTCAGCAAAAATCTGCGAAAAATGAGAGCAACGGAAGCCGAACAACCTTGAACACCTGTTGCGATTTATAGATGTCTCGCGCGAACCGTTCGATAGCCGTCCGTCAGCTTTCAATATCGTATTATCGCGAATCGCGAGTAAAATCGAGACAAGAGCAAGCTTATTTAGTCGTTGAGCGATGAATAACGATGTTAGTTGTTCGAAATCGCGAATAGAAATTTTCTTCGCACTAAAAATTATCAAAGTGATCAAAATTACTAGATTGTAATTTCTCACAGAAATTTTATAAATTTTCAGCAGCCTTGGCACAAGGGTAGTTTTTCATTCAGAAAAATAATATCGAAATCAGATTTTATAAATCTACAAATCAAGAATAACTCCTGCATAACAAGTCTGCATCTATTCACAACTAACAGAGAATAAATGACAATGCTACGAATTCTCAGTCATGTTTTTTTTGGAACCACTATGCAACGTCTCGCGAGGCTTAAGACTTGATTTGTGGTCACAGCATTATGAAGTTGATCAGGAATCCACGGCACGATAATGGCCCCTGCCGATTATCTCAATATCTGACGATATATAGTTATCTAGTCGGCGCAAGATTGCTCAGACGATCGCGATTGCAGTGTCGAAGACGACCGAGCAAACCATAATACTGTCTCGATTGTGAAGACTCCAACTTTTTTTACGCGGTTGCTATGACGGACGCTAAGGAGAAGCCGCAGAAGGTAAGCGTGCAGCCACAGTTCAACCTATTGACCGATCTCAAGCCCGCGAGAGAAAACCAATGCGTCGTGGGCGTGAAAGATTCGTTGCTCGTCGAACAATGGACTGTCAGGGGTCGCGGGTATGGATGGCCGCCCGCTGGGACGTTCGATACAGATATCCGGATGAAATTCTGTCCACTAAAAACTAACTCCATTTCGCGAGATGGAACTTTAGGAATCGTGTACACGCGTGTTTCTCGATGGAAACTTTCTTACGACGAATTAGTTCCGTAACTCTGTGATAGACGTTAATTAAATCTTATCCGTTTCACAAGCAGTGGAATTACTATGGAAAACGTAATGGTTCTGCTCGAGGAACAGAGTCGTTTAGTTTAATACGAATTACAAGTGTTTTTCAAGATCCTTCACATAGTTTTGTTACAACGTAAATAGAGCGATAAAATCAGTCAGTTTTCACCGATATCACGAGTGTTTGCCTCCTTTTTTGGATACGCTTTTCTAAAATAATTAAATAATAATATGCTCAAAACTTCATCTCGGTCATTTTTCTTTCACTGTATTGTACTTCACTGTTTGAACTGCATACCATAAGAAAAACGAACATGATTTACCACTTCTCTTATTTTCTTACCGGTTTCAAACTTCAGATCGATACTACGAGTTAATGTTTCCAAAGGAGCAGAATTTCAATTGATTCCCGATTTGCACGAATATAAACGTCCCAAAGAGCGGTGTAGACGATATCAGCGACGAAAGCTTCAATCCTGCTGTTCGTTAAGTACACAGAATTCCGTCTCGAAACGATCGCGGCGACGTTCTCGCAGGTATAATACGCGAATCGTTCAAGAAAATCACGACGCAGTCTCAAGCGTAGAGGGGGACGGAGCTCGCGTATGTCTCGATACACCGACGAAACAATGGTACACCGAGACGTTGCGCGGAAAAAGAACAACGTCTCACCGGATCTTATCTGTCCGTGGCTTACGGTGTGAGTAGATTAAACTACCGATGCCCGATACCGTTAGACTTTGCAGATAAATTCACTCGATTCGAGCGTTCTCCTAATCTCGTTACGTAAATATCTTAGTCGGCCCTCCAATGGCGGCGGCCACCATCCCACTTTCCGCATTACCTTCCGCCTGTATGTGCATTGTCTCCCATATTCTCCTATCCTCGGTCCATCGTTCCACGAGCCGGTCTTTCCTGGCCTCCGAGATTCTCGATTTCGAGGCTTCCTTCCTTTGTAAGCCCCCTTCCTCCTTCCCTCCCGCGCCTTTCGTCCGCGATAATTTATATCATGCAAATATGACGTTAACCCGTGTTATTGGCAGGCGAAGAGGGTTTCTCTCGGAGTCGGTGGCGCCATGGTAGAGCTGGCGCAGGATCCTGAACGGGGCAGCTGGGCCAACCCTATCGAATTTGTTCTGTCCTGCATCGGGTATGCCGTTGGCATTGGCAATGTTTGGCGTTTCCCTTACCTTGTATATCGTAATGGCGGTGGTACGTATGTATTCGCGATGGCTGTGCGTGGCTACAGCCGTGGTGAGTGTATGTTTCTACATATACATTGGGATTCCTATACAGGAAAAAAACGTCTATTCGAACTGGCTAAACAGACGGTCACGGGCTGGTAGCAAACGAACTAGTGGATTACGCGGAATGATTTATCCTCGTTCATGGTAGTTTTCGTTGAAACAGAGAGAGAGAGACTGCTCGTGTATCTCGAACACTTGGCTTTTAATTATTCTATTTTACTTCCACTCTCGACGTTTTGTTCTTTTCTGTTTACGCGGCCCTGGCTCTTCATTGTTTCCCCGGCCGACAGTCTCTAATGAAAGACGGCTGAAGAGAAAAGAGTGACCGGCTGTTTTTAACGTTTTCATTGTAGAGCGGTGTTTCGTCGCGTTAATCAGACTCTAAAGCCTGATAAGTCTCAATTAATATCCAATCGATGAGCGTGATAAATCGAGCCGACATCACGTCGTAAGCAAATATTAACGAGGCACTGAATGAAGTCAAGAAGTGTTTTTCATTTGTTGAGATAAATGCAATCGTCGTTCATTGAGCTGTTTTTTAAATATAATTTTTTTTTCTTCCCGCTTTTATCGATATTCGTGTTTCTCTCTTTTTTTTCTTAAATATTTATTATCAGCTACACTTATATAGTTGAAAGGTGTAGAAAAAGACTAAAAAAATTTACCCATAAATATTTCTCTTTCTAATGTGTAAATCAGCAATCCTATCGCCATTTTTCGCTCCTCCATTTTCACCACCCCATTAATATTTCTGTTTGTATCACAAAACGTACGCTCATTAGTTGTCACTGTTTCCAGGCGCATTTTTAATCCCATTCATCTTAATGCTGATAACTATGGGATTCCCGATATTCTTTCTGGAACTCGCGATCGGACAGTATTTCGGTCTCGGCCCTAACGAGGCGTTCACACGTATGGCTCCAGCCTTCCAGGGCCTTGGTTATTCCACCCTCGTCGTCATTTTACTCGTAATGGTCTACTACATGGTGATCGTAGCCTGGACACTCTTCTACACGTTCGTCTCGTTCATGCCTAAGCTCAGTTGGGCCTACTGTGACAACGATTTTAACACGAACGGTAAGCACACCGATGAAATAACAAACGATACTTTCCCGCCCCTTGTAAATTTTAGAAAACGCATTAACCCCCACAGCGGTGGGTTCGACTTGTTATTTAGCGTAACGTAGCGTAACCGCGCCACACGCGTATTTTATCGTCGCCATAAACCTCGAAGAGGTCGTAGAACCGTTTTAAACGATCGAATGACGAAGGGCTCGTTTCTTCGAATTTCAATTTCTCCACTCCGCGGAACGGAAACGCATAATGTGCAGAAAATATTCTTCCTTTTCTTGATTCGTTACATGTTATATGCTCTGTATTTCTGAATTCATCGCATTCTTGACGGTTTACGGATGTGTATACGTTTCTGAGTCGCAATAAGTAATAATAATTTTTATGTTCGAATTTTTTCAAATTCTTTTTAATTATTTATCTTCTTTCAACTTGCATAAGGTTTATAGATAAATACTGAATTTTGTAGAGAAATTTCTATCGATCGTATCTTATTCGAGCGTAGGTAAAGAATCGTAGAATTTTTTTTTTTTTATAAAAATTTTCAACCGTGAGAACGAATTACTGAAGTATTATTCTCCAGTGATGGTTGTAAACTGAACCTTTGCGTTGATTAGCGGAAGCTTGAGAAGCCGATGTCTGAGATAATGAAAAAATTATGACACGAATCGTGTGGACTGTATCTCTCAAAGGCTGTAATTTTTAAGGAGATTAAATTTTGAAAGCTTTCGCTTATTAAAGGTAATTCTTAGATACACAAGTGTTCGCAGGTTTAAAAAGATCGAGAGCATATTATAAAGTTTGCGAAATTTGGAGGTCGTTTTTGCGATTAATCTTTTACAATTAATTCTATTAACAAAAATAATGTCGACAATTTACCAAAATTAATCCGCTGAAATTGGTCCGAATAAATGTTGGGTATACGTTCTATTTATGGAATGGATGATTGAATAGAGATTTCCCTCTTCCATCGAGGTTATTGAGCTCACGATCTCGTGATTTCTCCGCATTGTTGAAAAATGAAGCTTATCAAAAGCCGTGCAATGAACCGAACTATCTGAAAATCGGGATTATCCAACCGTGTTGTCGCACTCTTTATAAAACACCTGGCATATCATAGAAATCGCTTTCATAAACGAGTATGTTTGCCGATTCGAAATCTAAGCATGCATTTAAAAATCGTACCTATTTACGTAAAGCTTGGTTCGATTTTAAACGGATCGATATTTCAACCTGTAAAAGCCATTTAAATGTAATCTCGACCATTCGATTAAAATAAATAAATAAATTTAAGAGTTTCTAAAAGCAATTGCCACGGAAACTCTCGTTAATCGATGCGAAGTATTTGGTACACGATAAACCCATGCTTGATTATATTTAAAGCTGTTCGTTCGAACGACTTTTCTTGGATCTAACTAACAAGCAAGCCCCTTCGAAATCCTTATTGCTACGTCTTTACACGTGTCGTTAAAACCGGAACCCGCGCGCGCTTGCGGCCACGCCGTAAGGGAACGCTCGAAACCGGAAATCCCTCGTAGAACGAAGTATCTCTCTAAAATAAACGCGACGAAGACAACAAAGCGCTTGTGTAATTAGTAGTGGTCTCTCGACGATCGTAACAAAGTACCTATTGTCATATACACACGTACACGTACATACGTACATATGAACAGTTATCGCGAGTAATATCAAACCATACGGTGTCCTACGATGCATCGTATTCTGTAAACGACAGCCATTTCGTTTCAATCAGCGATAACCTTCAAAAGGCTTTGATGTCGCTTCTTAATTATCGCACAACCAGGGAAACGCTGTAAAACTATAGCGTCGATTCGTGCAGATTGTTACAGCGGCTTGCAAGAAATGGACTGCCAAAAGGATGATCCGGGAACGATATTTTTCAACAAGACCTGCGTATCGGCCAAGTTTGTCTGCCAGAGTTTTGGTTTCTCGGATGGAAACACCACGCATTGCTTCGACGACGACAGGGTGAAACGTCTTCAACAACTTTACACGCGCGTTCTCTCCTCGGAGGAATATTTCAAGTACGCCGGTGTACAGGGTGAGGCACCTAATCGGACGACTCTACTCTACTTGTGAATTATTTGCTGTGTGAAAAAATGGTTCGGACAAGTGTTGCATGGTATCAAGCGAAACGAATGGATAATTGTAACTTCTTAAGAGGATACTAAATTTGAGGGAAATATTCGTTATCTTATTATAGAAATATTGAAAATTATTAGTATAATATTATTAGTGTAGTATTATTCGTATATGTACGAATAGTGCAAAAATGAATATCGTATTTCCGTTGAACGTAATATTACGAAGGTTCCTTGACGCCGAGTATAGTAAGACAGAAATTACATATTTGATAGAATCAAACATCATAATGTTCTAATGAAAATGTAACATAGTAAGAAATGAATTATCGTCTTATATGTTTTCAACAAAATTTTCTCGTACAGCAAGTAATTTACGAATAATTTAAAGTCGTTGAAATAAGTGCCTTACCCTGTACATCGTGAATAATTAAGCTCGCGATCTCTTTACAGTCGGGCTGTACATTCCTATGCAAAATATCTGTAGACTATCAACAAACTTTTGCTATTTTACAACTGAATTTAAGATATTTCCTTGTTTCACTCCAAGCAGACGTGACATAATATCGTGACACAAGATATTCAATTGCAAAAGGATACGCTAATTTATCCTAGCTTCGTATAAAACAAAAAACAAAAAAAAACCGTACTGTAAAGAGTGTCTTCTCTGAAATATCAATTTCTTAATTCCAAGCAACGAAAAAAAAAGAAAAAAAAAAAAGAAAAAAAAAGAAAAGAAAACGAAACAAAACAAATTTAGCAAGACATCGTTAAAATTTTTTTTCGAAACGATTTTACTTAACGCCGCAACACCCTTGGACCGAATGACAAGGGCTGGCTTCCGTTCGGCTATGAGTAAGAAAATCGCGACGAAAGGTAAAACGTGTAATCGTGATCGGATATTATCGTTGATCGAATCCAGCGACTACGTGCTGGGTCTGCGCGGAGCCACGTGGGAACATTTCGGAGGCATAAGATGGGAGTTGTTAGGATGTCTCACCCTCGCCTGGATAATCTGCTTCCTGTGCTTGATGCGTGGTGTCCAGTCCATCGGGAAGGTCGTCTACTTCACCGCTCTTTTCCCTTACGTCATGCTCACGGCGCTACTGATACGAGGTAAGAGGGACAAGAAAAAGGCTTTTCGTGTAATAGAACGTTCTCCATTGATGCGATTAAAAGATTATTTATACAACTGCGCGGGATATAGGAAACGGGTAACGGTACTATATCTTGGTAAATACTTAACCCTTATCCTAGCCTTGTGTCAATTTGACATACTTCTTTAAGAGAAGCTGCGCTTTGCGATAAATGTTGAAAAAAGTACGCTTCGAGCATCGCTTTGTTACTTATGAACAGACTGTGGATTTTTGCACGTTTATAGAAAATTTAGCGGTGTTAAAATTTCACAGAATGCACAAAGCATACAAATTACGATGCTTTTTATAATACCTGGTAGGCAAAATAACGTGTTTCCAAGTTTTTTGCATGAGAAAATGTTATAGAGATACATGTAACATTAAAAGATGAAGGACACGAAAATATGGCATTGTCTCGATACTATCCTTCAAAATTGCCAAAAATATTAACATTTATAATCACATAATTGTATATTATTTCATTGTTTAACTCATTAATTAAACCAATGTTTAATACATCAAAGAATTATTATTTTAAGAGATAAAATTAATTAATTGAATCGTAAAATGTGTGTGTACATTATTAATGTACAGTACGTCCAATTGTTAATTACATTTTGAATACACCTTTAATCCTGTATATGATATGGATGCGCGATTTCATTTCCAGAAATATTGATGAACTTAATTGCTTCACGGATAACTGCCATTTTGAAAAGTTAGCTTGCCAGATCGTTAGTACTTTAAGCGAAATGCTTTTGATACTTTTTAACCCTCTATGACTGAAGTTTTGTTTGCTTATCGGAAAAAAAAAAAATTAGAACCGATTACAGTTTCTTACTTTGATTTAAAAATTTTTGAATATCATTATATTATAATATTTTATAATTTAATATTTCTAAATAAGCTGTCAGACACCATGACACAGAAATGAAATTGAATAGAACAGAGATACAAAAATGAAATCAAATTTTCTATATATCTATATAGAAGATTAATCATTTTTAATGCATATTTCACGTTATTAAAAATTTTTCATCCTTCCTATAATATATTAATAATTTAATTGACGTTATTAGTTCTTATTTCTCGCTGAAAATTAAAAAACCCTTGAAGTCTCGGATTCTTTTTTTTATCACCCTATTTTTTATACAACGCGGCATTGCAGATATTAACAATGGTATAAATAGATCATGCTCGAGAATAAACAAATATTTTTAAACACGTTATTAATTCACAATTATTACAAAACAGTTATTTCCCAATCATCAAACGCGTTCAATAAGAACGCAGTAAATAGCTGTGCGTGAATCGGCGGAGAATATTACAATCAATAAATTGTCAACAAATTGAAAAACACATTAATCGTTAATATTCATACACGATAAAATGACGTGATGACTCGCACAAATTTTTTGCATACATGGAAATTCATAATTAAAACTCTTCGACACGATAATTATTAATTTATGAATATTCAAACGCGACGATATTAAACGAAATATCTTTATACAGAATTTTCAACGAGTATTAAAAGTCGTGACTAAACATTCGACTATTCGCTTTTCGGTTGTACGAAGCAAAAAGGAACTGTATTTATTTTTATGCGAGATAAATTAATTATCAACTTCCTATCATCGACTACCTTGTCCATCGCGTAATATACGATAATTTTAGTCACTTTTGTGTCATTTCTGTTCTATTTAAACTAAAAAAGTATATCGTTTGCAATCACGTCTATTAATAAGAATAGTGTCGACAATTTACTAAAATTAATCCGCGTAAATTGGTCCGAATAAATGTTAGATATACGTTCCAGTTAGAGAATGAATGATTGAATAGAGATTTCCCTCTTCTATCGGGGTTATTGAACTCACGATCTTGTGATTTCTCCGCATTGTTGAAAAATGAAGCTTATCAAAAGCCACGCAATGAACCGAACTATCTGAAAATCGGGATTATCCAACCGTGTTGTCGCACTCTTTATAAAACTCCTGGCATAGCATAGAAATCGCTTTCAGATAGAATACTTTGTTGAATCGAAATTTAAGCACGCATTTAAATCGTGCTTATTTATGTAAACCTTCTACTGGTTTTGAATGGATCAATATTTCAGCCACCAGAAGCCATTTCAATGCTTCGTATTACAGATCATTCGGAAAATTTATATTTATACTGGCTGTTTCAAATAGTGACAATCCTCAATATGAATATTTGTCCCATTTGATCTTGTTTTTGAATTACACACAGTTTTGTATTTTAATAATCGTCCTTATAAACTGAGATCAAATAATTAGTTAATTTTTCATATTTTCTCAAAAATAATAATATAGTAAATAAAAATGTAACATCGTCTGTGAAATTATTTTTAAGGAGATTAAAATTAAGGAAATTAAAATATCCGTAACATTTTTTATGCAATTGTTATAACAACGAATTACTAAGAACGATATCGTTTAAATGGGACAACTGCTTTAGGTGTCACATTGGATGGCGCTGGAGAGGGTTCTCTTTGGTTCATTACACCAAAATGGTCGACACTAGAATCCGCTAGCGTCTGGGCGGATGCCGCATCTCAAGTTTTCTATTCCCTTGGCATCGGTTGTGGATCTCTGATCACCCTTTCGAGTTACAATAGCTACCATAATAATTGTCACAGGTAAGCGCGTAAGCATAAAAATATAATACTGCCCGGGAATAGTGCAAAAATGAATGCTCTGATCGCGAAACCTCGTAAACGCAAATTAACTGCACAATGTTTGATCTCTGAAAATATTTCTTTACAATTTTTTTTTTTTTCTTCGTTAAATAGCAGAGCTTCTTCAGAACGGTTCCAATTTTCCTTTAACAATACACAAAACATTAAAAAAAAAAAAAAAAAAAAAAAAAAAAAACCAAAAAAAAAAAAAAAAAAAAAAAAACCAAACAAAAAAAAAAAAAAAAAAAAAAAAACCAAACAAAAAAAAAAAAAAAAAAAAAAAAACCAAACAAAAAAAAAAAAAAAAAAAAAAAAACCAAACAAAAAAAAAAAAAAAAAAAAAAAAACCAAACAAAAAAAAAAAAAAAAAAAAAAAAACCAAACAAAAAAAAAAAAAAAAAAAAAAAAACCAAACAAAAAAAAAAAAAAAAAAAAAAAAACCAAACAAAAAAAAAAAAAAAAAAAAAAAAACCAAACAAAAAAAAAAAAAAAAAAAAAAAAACCAAACAAAAAAAAAAAAAAAAAAAAAAAAACCAAACAAAAAAAAAAAAAAAAAAAAAAAAACCAAACAAAAAAAAAAAAAAAAAAAAAAAAACCAAACAAAAAAAAAAAAAAAAAAAAAAAAACCAAACAAAAAAAAAAAAAAAAAAAAAAAAAAAAAAAAAAAAAAAAACAAACCGAACTGTAATACATCCGTGTATTCTGAAAACACACACTCGTGCAACGAGAGATAAATTTACGAACGAGCACAAGTGGATCATCATATTCTATCCGTCCTATCAAACCACCATTACCCTCTCCCAGCAATCCAATCAAATTTCAGCTTCGTCCAATTAAAATCTTTCGCCCAATTAATATCTCTCATCCAATTAAAAGTCGGCGACAGCGATAATGCGTTTGCTGTTCGCGTGAATTTTCAGGTATATACGCGCGCATCGACGACCTTTCTCGCGTTTTCAACGAAAACACGTTCAAAGGGACAGAATTCCGTACTTTGCGCGAACGAATTAACCGCGGCGAGTTTCTAATAATGTAATTCGCCGCGTACCGCTTAAACTACAGCTTCCGGGCTTGCCGAGGTATTTTCGACGGCGAATCGGTACGCCCGTGCTTCGCCACGATCCACAGACGTTCAAAGCGTCTGTTAGGTATTTCATTTCACGCGATACCGGTCGTAAGGCGAATAGTCCGAGCCACCGCTCCTCTGAAACGACGATACACCCTGGATAGGAGCATTCACGTGCTCAAAATATTACTCAAAGTCGTAATTAGTATGATTATCCGACGCTAAAGTTCTCTACCGGTGGCGGATACAATTCGTTGCACGTTGCATCGCGTATATAAATTATATCAGTGCTGGCGCAAGTCGAATGAACAAGCGGTACCAGGGTATGTATAACTCGCCGCGCCGACTGTCCAACTTTTACTGCTGACTATTAATTGTTCTTCCTCCGTTCTGTCACCTAATTGCCGCGTCTCGTCCTTATCGCGAGACACGTTTTATATTCCCGAGAAGCGTTAAAGTAGACACACGCTAAATCTCGTCGAGCTTTGTTCTCTCATTCGTGGCTTAATTGGTTTATGCAAATAACGGTTTATAGCAGTCACATGCACATTTGAGAAAAAACAAGAAGCGAGCTTCTAAGACCGATGTACAGAAGTAAAAATCTACGTCGATTAGTTAAGCTCGAATCACTTTGGTCTTGTTGTTTTGGTCTGTGTTAAGCTACCAGTTTGTCTTGGTTCGAATCATGTAGCGTTGTCTTAGAGTAGACGCTTTTATGAGTAAGTTCAAGCATTGAGTGGGAGCACCGATTTATAATAATATTGATTTAACAACGAATTTGAATTTGAATATGTAAGCAGATTTTTAAAAAATCTTATACGTCAATAATCAAATATACCTAGATACTTTTTTGCAGATCCTCATTTAATTAGAATTTTTTTAACAGAAAACTACTAAAATTGGAAGATAAATCAGACCATATAGAACAATGTCGACGATTATAATTATTGACACGAGAGCTAATCCTTTTCCCTCATTTTATTTATTTCTTTTTTTTGTTTTTAGAAAATATTTATCCGATTTTCACAAAAATTTTCGCGTGTAGACTGGATATCCAAACATAAAACTCGGATAAATCGATAAATATCACTTCAGGATATTCCCCTGCTGATGTGAGATTTCCTTTATGTCGCGTCGCTCGCGGAATCAGAACGTCGTTTTCTCGCAACGATAAGTCCGTAAAACACGACGCCAGCCAGCCAACCACCTTCGGTAACTGTGACGCGTTTGATACCAGGTTTTATCGCTATCGGTCGTTTGCGAACTATTTATACGCAGTTCAAACGTCTCGGGTAAACGACTCATAGATACAAATAGCGAATGAACCCGGTCTCGTAATAATTCTCGTCGAGAATGCAACAACCCAACGAATATAGTTGAGTTTCAAGAGTACAATGGCTGAGGGTTTTTAATGCAGGTGGTAGGAAAAGTTTATCGCGGGGTCGGATAATTAAATTTATCGCGGTAACTGTTCAACGAGGGAAAGATTTCAGTTTGAATGCTGACCTAGTAATTTATTCACGCTTTTAAGGAGTGCTGCTTTTGTAGTTCTACATTGTGTTTAAGCTCGGTTTTTGTTTCACTTCGTCTTTCATCGATCCTGTCGCGATAGCTATATTGCGATTCTTTATTACGTTTGAAGAGAAAAAAAATAATTTGCCGATAACATAGATCCTCGGACTGATTATGTTAATTGCCAGAAAAATAAAAAAATTCCACTTCGAACGTAATATTTTATCGCTGGCATCTTCATAAGCGAAATTATTCGTGTACTTTTGCGTTATGCCTATTTTATTCTTTTGAAACGATAAATCTTTGAAACAATTTCATTCCTTCCAGAGACGCAATCTTTGTGACCATCACGAATCTAGCCACGTCAATTTTCGCTGGTTTCGTAATCTTCTCGATCATGGGATTCCTCAGCCGACAGATGGGGATGCCAATCGACGAAGTGATACAAAGTGGAGCAGGACTGGCTTTCATCGCGTACCCAGAAGCCGTGGTACGAATGCCACTGCCGAACGTTTGGGCCGTGCTGTTTTTCGTCATGTTGTTCATTCTCGGTATCGGTAGCCAAGTAAGTATCAGGTCAATTCATAAGTAATGCAAGTATTGGAAAAATACATCGTAAAGTACAACATAAAATGCATCGACAAACTGATAGGCAAATGGAAAACTATAGTACTATAAACTACCACGCGCCATATACACTCTCGTCCGTAACTCATCGAACACTTAACAAATTTAGAATAAAAAAAGATTACACTTATAAAATGAGCCTATCGCTGAATCATTGCTTACATCGTAGAGAACCATACTACTTTTTAAGATCTCACCAAAAATTTTATTTCAATAAAAATTTTGATCAAATCTTACGAGTGTCCGGTGACTTATGAAGGGGAGTACATGTGTGACATAGCGGTTCGTTTCAAGAGCACGATGCCACACAGGTGTGACGTTTAGAAAGGTATCAGGAAAAGCCTGGACGACAGCGAGGGTTTTTCCGGACTGGACCGTGGTAGCGAACGTGTTAAAGCCAAAACTATTCCGTGCAACCGGCTATTTTTCCGTGGCTCGATACGATGCTAAAACATCTAAATAACTTTTAGCACACTTAAACTAAAACAACTAAAAATACAGTCTCTTATGAAGAACAGTATTAACCTCGAGCCTAAAAAATGCGTAAAACAACGTTAGTTTAAGTTAGAAAGTATAACAATAGCCGACTGATAACATTATCCGTAATAACAACTGAATCCAACTGTACTCGCATTACTTATGAAACGACCCTGTACGTTAAACGACACGACACAGTAGGTTCGCGAAAAGTAACGATCGATTGAAAGAATCCAACCGAGGGTGGCTCCTTGGGTTTTAAAAACCTCATTAAAAAAATGAAGCACTTTTGAAGTTAAAGAGAACATCGTGCAGTCCCTTCGTGGTTACCTACCAAAGAAAAGAAAAAGAAAAAGAGAAAAGAAAAAAAAAAAAAACAGGAAAGCTAGAGAGAGCAAAGGGTAGAGAGAGAAAAGGTGCGAGTGTGAAAGAGGAGTGGAAAAAAAAACGAGAGAAAAAGGCACGGGCAAAGAAGCGTGAAGACTTTTGAAAATGAAAAGCATCGTATTTCCATGTTGTTTAAAGTTTAAAGTATAGCCCTGTTCTTTGCATGGTGTTAGCCCGCGCGTGAGAAGGAGAACGTAGAAATTTTTCGTCCTACCGAGCCAGCTAAGAAGGCGCTATTCAAGTCCCTCGAGTACCGGAACGCCAGTCGGTGTATTCGTCAAAAGAGCTGCGGGCGAAAATGTGCTCGCAAGTAGCCAGACGATCGTGCCGTGTTACTTTTGCATTGCCTCCCGTCTCTCCGCCTCGGGGCTCGTATATCATGGAAAGAGTTATGGTTTGCCGTCCCAGTGAAATCCACACCTTTCTTCTCGTCCTCGTCTTGCCTACCTTTTTCCTTCGAATGGGAGAACGTGGAAAGGTAAACGAGCGAGGCAGAAAGACGGCTGCCAGTGGGACAGGGATAGACCGGGAAAGGGAGTGAAAGAGCCTTTGTTTTCTACATGCCTTCGCCCCTGTCCTCTCCCTGCAGCTAGCATGCTGAAGGGTAATTAAGACGGACGGCGTCAAAAAAAAAAAGAAAAAAAAAGAAAAAAAAAGAAAGAAAGAAAGAATGAAAGAAAAGAAGGGGGTGAAAAAGAGGGAGAAAGGTAGCGAAGGAAAGAAAAAAAAAAAAAGATAGAATGTAAAAACGGAGAAAGGGTAACGAGAATCCCCGGCGGGCGAGCATCGAATACCCGAGTAACACAGTCGGTCGTTGCTTTTTACGATACACAGTTCGCAGGCGTGCAGGCGATAAACACCGCCATATTGGACCTGCGACCAGATTTACGAAAACACGAGACCTACGTGGTACTAGGGATATGCGTCACTTGCTGGCTCCTCGCTATACCGATGGTGTTCGACGGTGGTATTTACTTGTTCACGCTGATGGACTGGAACACTGCTTCTTGGGCGATACTATTGATCGGCATTGCCGAGGTCGGCGTAGTAGGCTGGTGTTACGGGTGCAACAAATTCCTGCGTAACATAGCTGAAATGCAAATGCGGTTCAACCTTTTGCTCCGCAGCTATTGGTGGCTCAGCTGGGTCGTGCTCGCGCCTATCACTTGTCTGGTAAGTGCATTGCAATCGCATCCCTCCTGTCCGTGTCTTGACGCGTTACCCTTGTTTCCGTGCCTGGGGATCTTCGGAGTACGGTCCGAGGAACTATGCCGAAGTTATTCACCGGTAATTAACCCGACCGATATCGAACTTGTTTCATGAATGCTAGATAGTAGCAATGGAAAGGCATTTTATGTCGTGTTAGTGAAAGTTGACGGCACGAAATGTCGTGGACGTTCCGTGTTCAAGAGCACCAAGACTTTGCTCGCGGAAAGAAATGATTTCTTTTTTAATTGAAATTCACAGTATTTAATTAGTGAAAATATAAAAAGGTGGCCGATGTAAAAGTTTAAAAGGTTGGAAGGTAAAATGACTTTGGATCCTATATTAGCTTAAAAAGAAAAAAAAAAGGGTTCGGTTAAGAAACCAACTTGCGAGCAAGAAACATTGGTACACGATTCCGCAGATCCCTAACGCACGAATACATGTAATTTTGATTACCATAGAATAAGAAAATAGACTTAAGTACTTTGTTGATGCTGCTTACGTACATGATACTTTTAGTTAAATATTTCGAGCCCAAACTGGATTTATTAATTAAATTTGTCCTAACGTTATGCAAACATTTCAACTAGCTTTAATAATGATTTCGTAACTTACTAATATCGCAACCTTAGACTAAATTTCCCAATAGATACGAGTTGCACTGAGAAATTTCGGCTAACTTTGAGAACAATAACTTTCGGTCAAAGCTTGATAACTTTGATATATGTATAGCACTAACTAAATCACGTACTAAGCTCTTATATTAGGTCAACGGCCATTTAAGGAATTTTTTCTATCCATTAACGCTAAGTATCTTAGTTCGATGTTACACCCTAATGTATACATAGTATTTTAAATCTTATTTTACTTATTTATCGCAATATTTTATCGTATCTTACTACCACTATACCTACAGCAATTATTAATTCTGAGTTCCAGCGAACAAACTCAAGAACTTCAAAAAATCTATCACCGACAAATATTTGATCCGTTTACGAATATTTTTGCCCCAGTCTGTAGATTTTTTTTTACTCTTTTAATAAGATTAATAAGATTAATAAGATCGATAAGATAAGCAAAACAGATTCTCATTTATTAAATTGTCCCCCTCGTTTATCGAGTATCCCCTCTAAGAACACCCCCATGCTATGTACATTCACAAATACACAAATTCATCCACTCTATTAAACATCAGCTTCCCTCCAATCCCTGCCTCCAAATAATCACCCTCCGCCCCCGTAAAACTTGGTCGGCATCACAGCAATCATACGAATCATCCAAGCGATTAAACAAATCCGGCCCGCGGACACGAGCGAGTTCGTTTGCTCGTTTCGTGCCACCCTCTTTTTCCGGCCGTGCACCTCATAGTTAAGACGTTAATCCTTTCTCCTTCCGGGGTGTTTTCGCTGACGGTATTATCGCGGTTTTGCTTCTCGGTCCGCAAGCATTTAGCGCAACGCTTGTGCCCCATTATTGATTTTCCGTTTGTTTTAGAGTCTAAAGAGTCTTCCTCCGCCTGTCGTATATTTTTCTTTCCTTTTTTCTTTCCCTTCTACCACCTCCACCTCTTTTGCATCTCGTTTACTAAATGACCTCGCTAGGTCCTCTTCCCGTGTGCACGAGGACATTAAAAAAAAAAGAAAAGCAAAGAAAAAAAAATTTCAGCCCAAATAATTATGTCCCATTGCGCCCACTTCATCGCTAACAAACCCGAATCCGCGAGAGTATCTGGATCACTGGCTCGAGTAGGCGAAAGGACGGAGAGACGCGACGAAGAAGCGAGTAATGATCATTCTCTCGAGTCGCCTTCGCAAATTTTCATCATTATCACCGCTAGTGAAGTCTCGGCGCCTGGTAAAGATTTCTCGGTCTTGTCCTATCGTAACACACTCACCGATACCTATCGTACTCGATCTCTGTCTCTCGGGTCGAGAGCCTCAAGAACCAAACCTGGGTCACCTTGATCGATCGACTGTTTTATTAAGCACGACATTTTCGGTACAGGTTTGCACGAGAGGACACGGGTCTTCGTTCCTCGACATTTTTCCTTTTTTTGCAATAAACTCTGGTTCGATTTGAGACCGGCGCTCGATCAATCGTAGTTCGTTTCCGGTGAAAGGATTTCAGAATGCTTGGTCTTTTGAACCTCCGTCTTGCAACCCTTGATCCAAATAATAGGTTCGATTGTTTT
This sequence comes from Ctenoplectra terminalis, assembly GCA_019453375.1. Taxonomy (NCBI): domain Eukaryota; kingdom Metazoa; phylum Arthropoda; class Insecta; order Hymenoptera; family Apidae; genus Ctenoplectra; species Ctenoplectra terminalis. The sequence continues at coordinate 87,997 of SMSQ01026177.1, read as the reverse complement.
CGCGGGTGTTAAAAATATTCTTTATTTTGTTAAAATTGGAAATATTGGTGCGACCTTTCCAGCATGGATGCTTTGTATCTTTTTGCGTTAGCCTTTGTTCTTTTCGGTACAGAACGTTTCTTTCTCTACCGTAATAATCTCGTTAAAATTGTGTTGAAAACAGCGCACGTTTAATTGTCTTCGCAATAAATGTAACACCAAACAATTAATACCGCAGCTTACTGTAAACAACCGCATTGTATTTTTCTGGTGTACAGGATGTCATAAAAAATGCATAATATTTGCTTCCGTGTTTCCCACATCTTGGCAACATAACTCGGTTACGTTAAACCGGGAGCCATTATGCAACGGACAGAGACTTTTCTTTTTCTTTCTGCTCGCGTTAAATTTGTTTCGTCCATGACACTTTCTTAAAACAAGCATAAAAAGGAAAAAGACGTACACGTATGCACGTCGCATGCATATACCTGTTCCATTCCTTTCAATCGTAAAATATAACGAGTAATAAACGCAATTATAGATCATTCGTATGAAACGTAGCGAGGCAGTTATTTTCACGTGCGTACTGTCATTTTTTTCCCGTTCCATCGTCATTGCAAATGTAAAATTGTACCACATACGCGCGCTTTTATACCCGAGAACGCATAGAATAACGCCAACATGAAAGAAAGATCGTTTCAACGAGGAACTATAGCTGCTCATTCTCTTCTTTATAGCCTCCCTTCTTTTTCTACAGGGTGACTTGCATAACTTTATTACCTGACATATTCATTTAGAGAGTTCCAAAAAGATATTCCCCACAAACGTTGTATGACTTTACACAGACAAGATAAAAAGATTTTCACTTTAAGCTTGTCGACATCCGTGACTAAGTATCCGCCATTTTGTTAAAGAAGTACAGCCTACCGTTTATACAAATAGAGATAATCCAATGCTTCTCAAACTTTCTTTGGAATCACTGCCTTTCTTGGTTGCATTTTTTAACGGCGTTATATTCCGTCGGACTTCTCTTTATTATTATTACATTGCTACCACAATTGATCAAATTTTTAAATTAATTTACGATTCCTCCTTCGTACTAATATTTGATGACACCGCACCAACATTTTTTAGGCAATAGTATAATTACGGAAAAATATAATTCTGTACAATCAATAATCCGGATAATACCGAAATACAATTTGTAACACCGATTCGATCTCTGCTCCAAACTACACCTACAAGTTGTTCAAACGAAAAACGCTTTTCCTCGAACTTTTCAAAGAGAACTTAACATTTTGGCTACCTCAACATCGTTCATGTTACCACCACGAGAAGCCGTTCTTTCTAAAAATGTTTAAAGCAAACATTTCTGGCGATAACGTCACCCTGGGACGTTACCTCGTACCATTATACACATTCATGCGGGTATACACCCGAGAATATAGGCGAGGCCAGTTTTTCCCTATGCTGTCCCTTTTATATGTATATACCTCTTTTTCTTGAAACGAGCCACGCTGCTCGACCTCCTGTCATGTTCCATTTTACCGATCGCGAATCTCAACGAAATAAATGATCGCACCGCGTCGATCCACTGGCGGCTTTTCATACTCATAATCGATTATCGGCCTTGTCCGCGGGTTGATTTCGTAACAATCAGTCGAATCGATAACTTAACTTCTGCTCCGTACACGGAATCGAATTAATCGTGGGGAAAAGAACGAGCACCTCCTTTTTATCGGATCGCGTTCTCCTTTTTACCGGAAAAACAATGGAAACGACACGGCCGAGCTTTGTTTCACAGCCAATCGACCGCGATCTCCGCTGAGTTACCGCTGTTTTCCGATAACTCGACCCTCGTGTTTCGGATATCGGTCACCTAATTTTCATAAACATCGCGATCATGGAACAGGGTGAAACAGTGGTAAATGGAATGGTTCGCTTCGAAGAATTCTTGCACCGATCCGGAAACGCTTAAATCCTTTCGTTGCTAAAGGCGATTATAGCATGTGAAAATCCATGGAAGAAATTGGAAGAAAATCGATCGTTTTACAAGTTTGAAAGAACAGAAAATGGGCGAATTTTCAAGCGAAGAGCGGACGAGAGTTAGGAACATCGCGCATCCATTGTTCCGGTGGCAGACAAATTAGTAATTCCTACAATATCATGCGGCCGATTCATTTAAAATAATTAATATTAACGGTATTAATATCATAATAATATTTATAACATTTGTAATATTAATATTAATCTAAATTAATGTCCTCATAACCGTTGGCCGAATTACAGCTATTTTAAAAGCGTCACGTTTCCCTGCCGTGTTACTCATACCGTAAACCTGTGACAACGTGTTCCTTTCGGGGCAGTTTGTACGTTTTATGTTACGTAGTTAATTCGAAGGTATTGATCGTCAGTATTTATGAACTTGCTGGGTAATAGACGATAGGATATATTGATTTTCGCTGCAGATTACAGTAGTTTTAGAAATGATCAATGTTACCGCTGCGCTTAAGGCTACAGGGTGTAATTGTAGCTTTGGAAACTGATAAACGATACTTGCATGTAAACTATTTTAAATTATATTTAATATAAAAGATAGTCCTCGTCGTACGTGGCCATCGCGTGTCACTGTGTTTCACACGCACGCGTTAAGTAACGAAACTAACTAGGCAAAGGTAATTAATAAGTAGAAGCATGGTCACTAGCTATACTAAGAAAATGGTGATTCGAATGAGAAGATATAAAGAGCAAAAGCGGATTAATATAATTAAATCTTGAAAATGGTATTAAAGTTTTTAATACCTATTGGATTAATTTCATCCATTCTTTTTCTTCAATTTAAGATCATCTTATTTTATTTTCTATGGTATTAATTCCTTCCTATTTTCTTTCTTCTACCTTCTACCCTTAACAATCACGCTTTCCTGATTTTTACTAAAATCACATTTGCCACTACGCTTTTATATATCCATTCATCGCATTTACACTTTTATGAATGACACAGTTTCTTCTGACAAGTTAAGAATAACTTACACGGAATAAATCAATTTAAACTAAACCATAAAACCTTGCAGATATAAATGGTATTCTGTACGATTGAAATTAGGTGAAGGTTTTACAGAAATAAACTCGGAAATATTTTCGTAGATATCCAATTATGAGAATAGAAATGAAATTAAAGTTGAGAAACTAAGTTCATTATTCTGTGAATTTTATAATTACTTTTTTAATGTCAGCGAACGCAACGCTAATAATTTACGTCAGTTCGTATTTAATATCGACTGGTCGATAAATCGGCTTCCTATTTCCCGGGATAAAAGATTGGAAATCTAGAAAATGAAGATTAAATATTACTTCCTCTTGACTTATGCAAGTTTCGTTCGTTAATGTTCTATATCATCGCTTTATTTCTTCTTTTCTCTAATATTATATTTTTCCGTATGATTTAAACAAAGTATGGTAATAATCTTATATTTCGTTCTGTCTTTCGGTTTTTAATTGATCACCGCCGATGTTCAGACGTTCTATCCCAAATATAATTATTTACATATCATCGTCGCGTTTAAACTATAGCGCTTAAAAACTGGCAAGCAAGCATACGCCGAGAACAAGTTCAATTTGCCGAGAATAAGTTAGAGCTGCCGAAAATAAATTATAGTTGCCAGTCGATAATCGCGCTGAACATTTAGAGTAATTGGACTTAATAATTTTAGTACCAAAGCTTACGATTAGTGCTTAATTGTCCCCAGATTAAACGATTAACCCTAACGAAGTCGATCAATTTGGCTTTCTATACGGCTCGAGTAATCCTACATTTTTCCAACCCCAATATCATTGACCCCGAAATCAATTCACACCAATAACACCTACGAAAAACCCAATAAATAAAAAAAAAAAAGAAAAAAAGAAAAAAAAAAGAAAAAAAAGAACATCACTCGACGAGTACCTACAATACCTCAGAGACGCTTCAATTGATCTCAAGTTAATACCTATTGGAACCAGATTTCAATATCGCAGAATCGACTTTTTATTTAACTGGATAGTCTACAAGCCCGAATTATAAGGACACTCGAGGGAGAACGGCTCGAAGCTGCTCTCGATTAAAAATATCAAATTCTTAATTGGCCGTTGTACCGTGGAGCTCACTGCTCCCCCGAGAAGTTTACGCAAGAAATAACAGCTCTTTTTTCCCACCCTCTTATCTCTGGCCCTGGTTTTCGTCCGCAGGCAGTGTTCGTGTATCAAATATGTACGTACGAGATGCCTCGTTATGGCGAGTACATGTTCCCTGGCTGGGCGAATGCGATCGGAATACTAATCGGCCTGTCGACCCTCGCCCCGATGCCATTCTTTTTCATCAAACGTCTCTGGAAAGGTCCGGTAAGTTCGCCACGAGCCTGCATTTGGTCGAAAAAATACGTAAATACGAAATGTTTCGCGTAAACCGGACCGTCTAATTATTCTGTTTGCGACGATACAACAAACATTTCATACATATTGGGTTGTAACATAAATTTGTTCGGTCGCCGCAAGTACCATGTTTGTTTTATACAAATCGATTATTTATCTCGCTCTTACGAGACCCAACTGTGATAATGATAAAATCAGCAGCCATTAGTTTAATCATAGCAATGCTACTCATCGCGACTCCCGTCAAATCTATACCGAAACGAGCTCTTAATACGAAAGATTTAAAAGTGCTTTTTCGACGAATAATATTGTTTCAGTTTAAACAAGCTGATTCTGCTGCGTCGAACTTCTGCAGCAAAATCCTAACCAAATGAATAAAGAAAAATACGTGTTGAGTTTAACCGAACGAATTTATGTTACAACCCGATAGTTTTAACGCTTGAATCGGCAACGATTAAAATAGATCTGTGTTTGCCATAGGAATCAAAATGGTAAGTGCTTAAAAAAAAAATATTCATAATGCAAAGAAAATAGATCTTTCTTCGTATTCTTTACAGAAAATCGCAGAAAATTATAGAAAATCATAGAAAGTCACAGAAAATCATAGAAAATCATAGAAAATCCCTAAGAATCGACTGTTGTAAATTTGTGGAATTTCTATGAGAAATTACAAACCAGTTCTGAGCGTTAATAAAGCATGGATATTGTTCGAGGAATATTTTCGTTTCGATTATAGAGGGTTAATAGATTAATCGGTATCGCTACTCGATGCTTCAATTGAAGACTTCTAGGATAGACGACTATCTTTCTTCAACTGACTATAATAATGACACTGATAAATCTCGTGGTTTTCTATCGTTACGGATGGAATAATCGCATTAATTCGCCGACCGATTACCTACAATTGCACGCTATCAAATCGCGGAGTTTATGCCGGAAGCGGACCGGCTACAAGCTAAATCGAGATATCAGCCGGCGTAATGCCCGACAAACTGGAGATTATTATGCAAACTGCACGCCGTTTTTACGATACGCTACCGACTGAAGCACCGCCGCCTCATGTTGTTTAGAGTTCACGGTGATTCTGACTGTAACAACCTATTTTAAGGCTCGCCCCAGACTGGCCCAATCACAGCCAAAGTTTCTGAAAATGCTCCATGCTGCTTCGAGACGGCAACAAGAACGTTCGGAACTTTACTGTCAGCTCGTTTTGAAGAGAAAATTATACAGAGTGAGCTAGAACGAACGATAGATACAATCGAGTAGGGTATCTTACATATGAAAATAAGTAAAAAATGTACAATAACATTTTTTCGTACTATCTACATTAGTTCACCCTGGATTATTAAACTACCCTAAAAATGATGGCGTCTATTGGAACATGGGTTGTCCTGGAACATGTATTCTAATTTCTTTATTTCACGACTCCGAAGAGATTCAAGAAAATCTCACTGCGAACTGACCTGGACACCCGAAAGAAAAACTGGCGTCCACTTATACCTACGAACGCTTACATTTTCAAGTGTCTAGACTTTCCGACTTTCTCCGGACACATCTGGCGGTCCTATTATCTTTGCTTGTACAAAGATTTCTCAGAACAGGGAAACTCATTTTTTCTTTCAAACGATATACATACTATTCTTAGTAATAATCCAACAACGTCGGAAAGAATTTTTGCATTATTGATAAAACAATGGTTGAGAAAAATTACCTAACATAGAGCGATGTATTTAGTAAATTATCTAATAATCTAATTAAGAAAAAGATGTATCCCTGAACGATATAACTGGCACAGCTTCGTCACTTTTTTTTATGCGCAAAAAGACAATCATGCGATGGTCGCTATTAACATAATTTATTAATACACGTATTAGGTAATTCTTCCCTATGTCGTTCTCATAATCTCTATATTGTACCGAGTAATTAATGTCTTAACCCTTTTCAATCGATAAACGACTCTATCTCGTCACTTGAATTAACACTGGAACTATCGCAGTGGTCAAAATGATTGGTTTGTAATTTGTCATAAAAATTCTATTAGCACTTTGAGTTAGTATATCAAGAAAATTGACTTTTGCTGTGCAACTTTGTTAGGAGGAGAAAATTTACCAGGAATTTAATTTTACGAGGTTTATTCAAACTTAACTTATATAAACCGTCTACAAAAGAGTACCTTCAATAGTAGCGCGTTACGATGCTAACGAAAAACTATGTTATCGATTTTATGAAAAGAAAATCGAAAAGTCATATAAAAGGTACTTTTCAATAAGTTTTCAATATTTCAACCCTTGTAAAACGTTTCATACTAAGATTTTTTGTAACAGGTATTTAACAATGTTACGATTGTTTCAGGTTTAAAACAGTACAGGGTTCGATCGTTTTCGATATTTTTTCAGTCTTTTATGTCACGGCTATTGTCGGACTTGTTTTTGGTTCACGGTAGTACACAGAATGACTGCTTGCAGTATTCTTTTCAGTTTTTCGTTGTAGAAGAATTGTGACGACAGCTTTGTTTAAAATTCAGAATAGTGTAGAAATTATTCCTCTTTGCGATTTTTTTTTTCTTTTGCGAAATAATAAAAGAGACGAAAAATGTAACAGTTATTATTATTATTTATTTATTTAAACCTAACCCACTAAAGTTGAGTTATTAACGACCCAGATTATAGAAATGTTAGTAATTGTCGAATCTTCCTATCATTTACGAATTTCAGTATACATTCATGGATTCCATAATTTTTTTTTCCAGTACAGAATTGTTTAAGATCTAAAATGTTACGACTGATCTATAAAAAATTGTTTAAAAAAGATAAAACACGAATGAGAAAGAAAACTCTAAGGGTCGTAGCAATATTAAAACAACCAATCTCGCGTTATTTTCATACAGACTGACAAAGCGAGTGGTTCGAGATTGAAGCGAAGTAGATTTCAATTAATTGCACTCTAGTCGACAATAAATGTTTAATATATCAGTTAATTAACTTCTACCGAATATTATAACGAACGAAGTGGCGGCGTGCGTGTATACTGCGGCTATTTCGTATTAACACTCTAATTTATGGCTGTCAGCTCTACTAATATTTCGAGGGCTGTCAACGTTTGATGTTTGAAAATCGCTTGCCAAACCGAATTTTTGGTCGAACACGTATCGAGAATATCTTCGAGGGTTTCTTTTATTCATGGAGATCGCAATAAAGCCACGAAAGTCTGACACAGAAAATAAAGCCGATTCAATTTCTTGTTTTAGAGGGACTAACTTTTTTACTACAACTTTTTTTTTCTTTTTTTTTTTCTTTTTTTTTTACCGAAAGTCAAACAAACTGGAATATTCGAGGAACGTTGAAAGAAAATCGATATGGAATACTAGTTTGTATCAGAAGTTAATATTAGTAGTAACTAAAAGTTATTTCGGATATTAGTTTTATACGTCGCTTTCGATGATTGACGTGTATAATAATTTTTCCTATATTCCACTTTATTTAACGTATCCAGGAAATGGTACAAAAATTTACAAGACCACGTTTCAATCGAATCAAATCAAGAGTATTATTTAACTTCGAATTGAATTTTACTTTTAAAATATGTTATTAAACGAAATTTAACAGATCCGTGCAACGAGTCTCGTGAATTTCTCTTTCACTTTTCAGAGGTTCGCGAATGTTTCGGAAAATTTCTATTTTCAATCTCGAATCGCTCCAATATTGTTTGAAATTACAATTTCGTACATAGCTCGGAGTTACGTTCACGAACGACAAAATGATAACAGACACTGTAAATTTTCGCAGTGAAGTATGCTAGCGATGGGTAATTGCAGAGCGTTTCGTGATATCGCGGCCACAATTCAACGCTGGACGAATTGCAAATTTTGTGTTTTTTCAAAGAGCCCAAGGCCTCTGTCCGGTCGAGGCTGAAACCCCACAGGAGGTGTTCACCGTTTTAAAAGTTGCTTGCCTTTACCGTAAAATCTTGCCAACTTGGAAACGTCTTAATACAAGTTTTTCCATGGTACCTAGGTAATCGTACTTTGAAACGAAAAGTTTCATTCGACGCTCCATCGTACGGATCGAACCTATTTCAGCCGTACTTCTGCGCTCTTCTTGACCGCTTCCGCTTTGTGTTACCCGATAAATCTACTATTACTCTTATCTCCTTTCCTCCTGTTTTCGACTCCCTGCACAGTTCGAAACTACTTGTGCGGTTCGAAGAGATATGAGTCCGGCGAGCAAAGAGAAAATCTCCGAGAAGGAAAGCGACGCGAGGCAACCCTCGCCTTTAGCGATACAATAATCTCTTTGTACGGATGTTAATGTTATCTGACTCTAGTCTTCTATGTTATCAACGTCAACTTAATAGAAGTTTATAATTGATGAAACGTTCAGAGGAAATTATGCTGCGACCCTTGTACGATGAATGTACTAGGAGGATCATTTTCAATATCAAAACTAGAAACTTTGTCGTACCTGTTATGTATGATGAAAGTGTTTAAAAGATATTATACGAATATGCAGTGATGTAGACCGTTTCGGTCGCTTGTGAATTTTTAAAAAGTTTTTCCAATTCTCTGTGATACATAAATTAATATCATGAAAATTTGGAATATTTCTACTTGTAATTAATAATTAAGTTTACTTTACATTGGATCGAAGTCTGGAGAAAATTAGGTAGTCGTTGAAAAATATGGGAGAATATTGTTTCGTCTTTTGTCAGGTCATCCTATAAATAATGCGAATATTTCTCTCTTTTCGTAAAGAATAAAATAAAAAGTAAGTCATACATTTTCCTTAGTTTTTCTGAGATTCAAACAAAATAATTTGTAAAGATTAATCATGAATTTCCATTTGTCCACCAATTTTTACATCTTTCTATTTTATTCTCGATTTTTTAGAATACGAAGAGCTGGTAAAGAGCAGTGAAATGTTGATAAAAATTGTTTGCAGGAATCCCGGTACCGATGATTCTTCGAAGTATTTAATTTTCGTTTTAATTGTCCGCAGAGAGACTTGAGTTTGTTTCGGCCGAAGAAAACGTGGAAAACAGCCATGGGAAAAAATGCAGGTAACGACACTCCGTCCACGTCGTCTATCAAGATCTTACAACCGTAGGGGAACAAACCCCTTGGAGGATAGTTTTTAGTAAATTTAATAAAATCGTTTCCTTCTTTACACGATTCTAGTCACGTCGATTCAGATATTAATCGGTTGGTCCGAGCGTTCGATAAACACTCTCTTCGCTATTAACCTTTTCGCTACGGTTTCTTCTATCGAAAAGTGATCGTGTTGTATTTAATACGTTCGTCGCATTGCTTCAGCGATAGCGTTTCATCGTACATTTATACAGGATAAACTACGTATGATGATCACTTTAATTCTTTTATGACGAAGCGAAGTCTCACAAGCTCCATTCTTCGCAAAGCTTTCTTTTAACAGTAAGGTTACGAATTTCGACGATTTAACACTAAAACTACCAACGACGCTATACCTATTTCTACCAAAGGAATCGCAATAATAAATATTTGAAAAAAAAAAATACGCAACGTAAAGATTTCAAAGAAAATTATTTTAAATATTGGTTTATGAAAATGTGATAGAAACAGAAGATCAGCTTAGAGATTGTACTAAAAAATGCATTTACTACTATTTCTGCAGCAAGAATATTCGAAAGAGTTCGACAGTCATTGGTTGGACGAACTAAAGCCTGCGTTCTTACAAAAAGAAAATGTTTTGAACATTTAATTATAACTACCAAAATAATAAAAATCTTTGAACGCCCGTAACTCTTCGATAAATCATTTTCATACACAAATTTATACAAACTTTTCTTATCTACTTCTTCTCGTTAACACGAAATATAAGTTTAGTCCCGACCTTTTCGATCATCCTGTACAGAATTCAATGATCACTTCGTGACTCTAGTATTCGTGACTCTATGGCATATAGAAAACGTTTATGAACAAATATAGTCGCCCACAATAGCGAAAGGGTTAATATCCTAACTTTTCCTCTACTATGCAAGTTTTACGAACAATATTTTCTTTTCCATCGTTTCCTTTTCTTTCCAATTATTCGCGTAACAATCAAGAGTTTCGACGCGCTAAAAATTAGGCTGCAAGTTTCAAAGAAGCCAGTCAGGCTGGCTGGACAGAAATGAAGAGCTACAGGACCCTCTGTTAATGGTTCGGCTCATTTCATATTTTCCAATACACATCGCAGAAAACAGCGAACTATCCCTTCGTTGCAACTTTTAAATGAATGCTCATAAACAACAACGGCGGCAACGACAATAGCAACACGGATCGCGTATTATTGTATTCAATCCGTTGTTTGAAGTAATGCTTTAACTTCCGCGCCCGGGTGAACATGATAACGCGTATAAAAGACATTTAATTTGCAATTTTCAGCTAAAAGCGACACGTTTGTCTGTTTCTACGTTTCGTTCTTTGTGTTTTGAACAAGGAAAAAGAGGGTATCTATATGTTCGATTTGAATACGAAATAATACAACGTGAACGATTTAATTTTTTTTTCTTCTCGATGTATAATTATTTCGTAGTTCGAGCGAGTAATTGTAGTTGAAAAGAATTTGATAAATTTGTACCTACTGTGAAAGGAACTATTGGAAGTATAATATTTAAATTTGTAATATCTCCGAGTGATTTTTATTCTATACCTCAACAAATGTCAGTTCTTGTTTCATAATTACAATTATATTCTTTGATACGAACGATTAACTCTAACGACACGCGAATAAAATTTTTTAACTCGTTCAATAGAGTTAATAATTCAAAAGGAAACATCTCGAAACCCATTCGAACATTTCCCACTTCCCTACCTACCATTAAAAAAGAATTTTATTTTTTTAATTGTAAAAATAACGTTTTATTACATCGTTGGCTTGGAACAAATCAAGTTACCCATTTGATTGGGCAATTTCGAAGAGAGAGAGCACTTTGTTTTTAATTATTTTTTTCAATGAATATCAACGAACAATTTTACTTTCAGTTCTTTGATAATGAAAATTGTAAGAACATGCTTGTAAAATTTTTCTATTTAAAATGAAACCAATGAATGCTTAAAAGTGAACGTTCTGTGATCCGAAAATTCTTTTGTCTCAACACTTATGATTGCTTGTTACTTCGATTACTAAACGAGAGTCTACTTTGTGTAAAAACGACAAATTGTTAGCCGAGATCGCAGTCAATCAGCTCATATTATTTTTTATATAATTAATAACTGTGTCACAGATTTATAGAGTGATACAATTAATAATTGTATATTAAATAATACCAATTTGCTGGTTTCATTCTGGTTAGGTTCGAGATAGGTTTTTTATATTCTTTATATTTTGATATTTTTTATATTTTTTATATTCTTTATATTTTGATATTTTTTATATTTTTTATATTCTTCCGTGTCGTTAACGAGCAATTATAGGAATGTTAAATTTTAAAAGCGATAACGATTTATTTGTTTTTTGCTTATGTTATATCCAGTGGTGGTTTGTATTTTGTGAGCTGGAAGACGCTTTAATGCGGAAGAAATTGGTCAAATTAAGGTATTTAAAGGAGAGAGGATTATTTCAACCGAGAGATAGGGAAGAAAGCTGTTTGCCAGGGAAGATTGCGAAAGTAGCAGACACCGTACAAATTCAGAGTATTTGTAAAAAAATAATTAAAATTTTTTGAAAGGAAAGATTAGTGAATCGTAATTAGTGTAAAGATAATTATTTAAAAAAAGTTTGTATTTTGGAACCGAAAATGTAATTCTATTCTACCTAATACTTGTAATTTTAATACTAACAAAACTACCTTGTATTATAAATTCTATAATTGTATTAACGAAAGTAAATGAACAGATATAATTGTTTTTTTTTTATAATCCAAGGAGACTCGTACAATTGGTACACGTCGTACTTTCTGTTATAATTAAAGATAGAAAAATGAAATACAAAAGAAAGGAAAATTTAATTTTTCTTAAACGTAATTATGAGTTTCCTCTACACAACTGCACCCGTGTTTAATTCCATACGTTTTATAATGCAACTCGTTGAGACGAAGTATAACATCACCAAGTATTTTATGAAATATTTCCGAAATTTTCTACGCAGAGAAATTTACTTAATCGTGGAATGTCTTCCGAATTCCTCGTTCTTTAAATTTTTAGAATTCTTGAAGGCACGACATCAACTCGAAATTTACAAAATAACAATTTCTTTATAACATTCAATATTCCAGAAACAACTTTCCATTATCAGAAAGATTTACTTAGAAATGCTCATTCTTTCTCGATAAAAATAAAACAACAAAATAAACCAAATACCTTCCAATAAATACTTTCCAAAATAAAACTTCGTAGGTACAACTCATTATCACAAAACGGGACAAGAATCGCAAAATTCAAAACCTTGTATATTTTAAACAAATTTGAAGACAGCAAAATAACGACCTGAACACTTTTTAATTTCACAATTTTAAACAAAATCCTCGACATACAATATTCAATAAAACACTAATTTAAGTTCTTCCCTTATGCACTTTCCAAACAACCTAATAAAAACACAATATCCTCCTGCACTTTGATCGATACGATATCTATACTGTTTCACAGATCATAAAACGATCCATCTGAAGAGAAAAAAATAGAAAAAAGAAAGAAAAAAAAAAGAAAGAAAGAAAAACAGCTGCTTTAACAGTAGCATCGCGCTGAACCAAAGCAATGAAACGACACGAGCACAAACCCCGGTTACACAGTTCAACTTTCCTTCCTCCGTGTATGTACGCGAGCGAACGAGACACAAGGCTGGTCCCAATTGCATGATTCGGCCCGTGTAATCGGGCCGACGAAGCGACTCGGCCGCGTGTAATAAAGCGTGTTCCGCTACATCGGTTGCATCCGAGCGTGTGCACGAGGCGGCAACGTTACGCGACCGCGATATGATCACCGGCCACGCCGGTGGAAAAGTGGCGAATGTCGCGCGCTACTATCCCGTGTTTCCTACTAATTAATGCGACTGAACATCTCCGGTACGAGGAATTCCGTGTCCTCGGCGGCGTGGCAATATCGTGCGGCCGTCTCGGCCGCTTGTATTCCGTCTTATGGAGAATGTCGATGCGAGGAGAGTGTGGCTTGCGCGGCTCGCTAATGAGAATTTCGCTCGATTCTGTTGGCCGATTCCGCAACGCATGCCCCACAATCGATGTCGAACACGGCGCAAATTTTCACCGTCGATGTGGGTTCCGTAAAATTGCTTCCCGATCCCTGAATTATCCGACCTATGCATTTTTATAAGTCCGACGCGTTTCGTCGACCGCACGTTCTTCGGCTGTTAAAATATCTTTTAGGCGGGGAAACGTGAACCTGCGTTCGATGGAATCTAGAGACGTTCCATATATCTTGGACGGGGGGAGGGGGAGTATTTGAGAGACAAATTTCGAAGGATTGGTTCGGGGGGATGGAGAATTTGCTGCGCTGTCTTCGATAGGGGTGGTTCGAGGTGTTCGGGAGTGATTGATGAAATTGTTTGTGGGATTATCATTTTATTTGCCGTGGTTTCCAACAGATTTGACTAAATTTGATTCGAAACAATGATAAGAAATAATTCAAGAAGGTATCGTTTTGTCACACGTGCCAAGATTTATGAGGGTTTTAACTTGTTTATCTGTTACGGAGGGGAGCTGCAGGGCTCCACCCCTTGGGTACGAAATTTAATTTTCTGTTATCGGGTCTGTTAAATCTATGTGTGTACGTATATTTATTTAAAAACCTAGTTCAAGAGATCTTTAGTTTTATCGATCATATCATTTTTTCCAATCTGTATTGATTTCTTTTTTTCTCGATTAAAAATTTTGGCGAGCCTGCATTGCAGGGAAAGCATTAATCTCGATTAAGCGACTTTAAATGAGCATATATCTTAGACAGTTAGTACTGTTTAGGTAATGATTTCTAAAATAAACAATTTTTAATGTAATCAGACAGCTCTGTTTCTTTTTTAAAAATAAAAATAGAAATTAAAGGTATTTCATGCGATTTATACGTAACTATAATCTGGAATAAACACTCTGTGCGTTATCAAAATTGTAGGATTTAGATCGCGTAATAAAATTAATTAAGATATTGACGTTTAATACATTATGCTAACCTACTTTTCTATCAATACAATCAGTATCAATATCAAAGGTAATGACAAGTGAACAATTGTAATTGACAGTTTATTACCAACGTATTAATACGAAACTTCCAAATGCGTTGCTAATTTGACATGTTAATTAATATTTCAATATTACCGCGGTTTATTTAACTATTCTCTTTAACGGTTCGAAACAATTGAATAAATCGTAAATCGCGTATCAAATTATTCACCGATAAATAAAGATCTTTGAACGAACGGTTGCACCTTGCTTCAGAAAAATTATTCCAAATCTCCGCGACAGATTTGTTCACGCCAAACTTTCGCGCAGCGTTCGAACGCTTAAAGTTTGCAACGGTCTTATCGATTAAAATTTTTTATGCTTCCGCCGAGTTCCGGGCAAATCCAAAGGCTCAATTATTTTGATTGTAGATTACAGGAGCAACGGTTTCCACGTTTGTTTAAGCATTTGATTGCGGCGCACGTTGCACCAAATTAGGTCAAAAATGGTACCGGAAGAATAAATCGAAATACTCAACAGAATTGAAATTCAGGACAATCGCGCGTTATGACGTTTTGAAAAATTCAAAAGCGTTATTTTCTACATTACCAGTGTTTTTTTTTTTTAGAAAATATAACATATTTCGAAAGTTTAATTTATTAAGGCCGAACGAACAATAGAAAGTTTTTGTTTTTTCTTTTTTTTTCAATGTAGCATTTATATTGCGATGCAATGCATACAATGGACAATTGCTTGTTTTTAACAAAACGTAATTTATGATTTAGTTATTTAATTGTTGTTACCGCAGTTACGTATAATAATATATTTTAATACGAGAGTTTAATAGACATGTGATTTGGAAAAATAAAAAAAAAGTTTTATATAAATTTCAATTCTTTTCAATTGGATTAAACAATCCTTGCAAAACACACGTATTACGCAAAACATGCAAAATAAAAAATATATTTCTACAATTCTCTAACGACAAAATAAATTTTCGTCCAGGTCCCTCTTTCTTTACGTATTTTCTATAAAAACATGCATTTGCATAAACATCCACGGTCTATTTATAATTCATACCAAAGACTAGCTCTTTTTTGTTTCTATCTTTTTCATTTCCGGTACAACGCCTAGATCGCTTGTTTTATTTTTTGTTTTCAGTTCAACAGCGAGTATTGCAAGAAAAGAACGTGCCTCGTTTCAATTAACAAGTATTTTTTGTATTTTAGATTTCTTTTTTCTTTGTTTTAATAAAATAAAATTTGTTTCTCGAGCTACTCAAAATTAATTAAAGCTAAAGTTAAAATCGTGAGATTCTTTTCCAAGTTCTGCTCCGACAGATATTATCGCACTGGATCATCAAATTGCTTGAATTAAACGTATTCGAAATATCTATCGAAATTATTTATTTCGATTCTAGCTTCGAACCCGATAACACCTTTATCATTATCTGAACTTTCCCTAAGAAAGCAAACACCTTGTCGTTAACGATTAACGATAATGTTTCCAATTATCCCACGTGCTTCCACCTTATTACTATAATACGATATCTGTTATTTTATTTTATTTTTTTCTAGCTATCGTATCGTTTCTGAGAAATCGTAACAGCAGGAAATTAAAAAATATTAATTCTTTAAGATTCGTTATCGGAATAATTAACAGCAAGAACAAAGCTGAAATCACAACTACGTGTAAGATTCTAATTTGGTAAAAGGGGATTAGCTCTATTTCGGTATCAACTGCGCACAAATTTAGTCGAATAAAAATAAAAAGACCAAACTGGAAATCATTCCTGATTAAATTTGCATGTTCAATAAAATGCAGGTACATTTCGGTTCCAAAATAATCAGGTAATTCTACGGGGCGTTAATTTTGTTCCAAATATAACACGTTTGAGTTACACTATTCTTTTCCCGACTTTACAAAAATAACTGTTTAAAAAAAAAAAAGTGTTCGCATAATCATAAATATAAAAAAAACTAACAGCAGTTTTTACGCGGTTTTAGAAACAGTTTTACGGGTTTCTACGCGCGATCATGTTGCCTGAGGGACGCATGCATGCAATATTGAAATATTGCACCTGTTACTAATTTCGATAAAACCAGACCACAATTCTACTATCCGCCAGATGTGTTCTAGTCCGTTGTTCGAATAATTCTGCAGCCTTTCAATCGTTTTTTCAGCGTTAAAAAATAAAGACTTTAACCCATTACCGCGTGACTTGTTTGTTTAGCTTGGAAAAAAAATATTCTTAACGTAGGAAGGACTATCATTTATTAGAAAAAATATTAAATACTATTAAAGTTTTCGTTTATTGAAAAAACTGACACGTGTCGTATAATACAAGCCACGGTAATAAATAATAATAAAAATTAAAAAATAAATGAACGATTAAATTGTGATATAATTAAGAATAATTTTTGCCCATGCTTTCCTCGCGGTTTATTAATTATAAACAATTTTTAATAGCTGGAACTAATTGATAGGTGTTGAATTTAAAAAATTCGAATTTCTTAGCTACCAGACACTATTTTTAGACACCCCGTAGATTAAAGCAAAGCGTAGAACGAAACGAATAAATTGAACCTAATCACGTTTAAAAATTGCTTCTGGTTCATTCCTTATGAACAATAATTTAAATAAGCGCGGTTCATGGGCTGTAAACACTTTCGCCATCTAGCGGTGAAAGGGGGAACTAGTAGCAGAAACAAGGTACAGAACAGACCTAACCTCCAATGCTTTTTATCGTCCAGTGTCCAATGTTACCGATTCAGCGTAGAATAATATTGCAGCATTAATAGTGGTTAGAATTGAAAGTAGAAGCTAGGAAATTACCTAAATTAAAATAACCTGATGTATATAGGGCGGCAGGTTTAAATAACAATCCTTAAATATTAATTAATACTCTATCATTTACAGCTGTATGAAAAAATTCTGTGACGAAGTTGCATTATTTTAAAGGGACTATCTAACGATAAAAGAAAATCTTTTCACGAGCTTGGTTTTTTTACGAGATTCTAAAGTTATCAATTTTTTTTTTATATGGAATCGTAAGTTTTTTCCACATTCTTACAGAATTTCCATTTCGTTTCATTTTTTTATCATAGATCATCTTTATGTTCATTCGTTCGTAATTCATACGATTACGGTTGTTTAATTAAAACACAAATTTTATTTGCCAGCGTCTAGAACGTTCTTAATTTTTTTAAGGTAAAAATGCTTCCACGGTAGTAACAGATAATATTATTTGACCAATTGTTTTCATTCAATTTTCACAGATTCACAAACGTACCGATCAACTTTTGGTCTCTTTTTTGCAGCAACAAATGAAACATGTTAACGTTGGTAGTATTGACTGTCAGACGATAAACGAAAATTCGCTGTATGTTCAGCAAACATCAAAATGGCCAAAGGATGACAACATACGGCTATCAGTCGAAGGAGAAAGTTGATATTTCGAAGAGAATCGAGAGAAAATGTCTCACATTCAGTATGTGGACGAATTGGTCAAAGAGTACCTACTCTTCAGAGGTTTTAGTCAAACCTTGAAAGCTTTTGATAACGACTTGAAAGCTGAGAAAGAGAAAGGCTTCAGGGTGAGTATCAAAGAAATAATAGGAGAGTGAGAAAGAGAGATACGAAAACAATATAATTTCACCTAGTTAAAAAATTACCATAAAAGAATTAATAAATGTTACT
Organism: Ctenoplectra terminalis; assembly: GCA_019453375.1. Taxonomy (NCBI): domain Eukaryota; kingdom Metazoa; phylum Arthropoda; class Insecta; order Hymenoptera; family Apidae; genus Ctenoplectra; species Ctenoplectra terminalis. The sequence continues at coordinate 69,787 of SMSQ01026177.1, read as the reverse complement.
TTATAATCCTCGATATGGTACAGTTTAAGTTTTTGTAATCTCAGATAGATTAATTACCACTTATCCAACCTTTCGCTATGCTTCGTTAATCTAATTTTTCATCATTCTAAATCAGGTTGATAAAATCGTCGACCAATTGATGCAATACATATATAATTATGACCTAGCGTCGTTGAGAGAATTATGGGGACATTTAGACACAAGGATGTTCTCTCGTTTGGAGAGTCACTTCACACCAGCTGTGAGGAAGCTCGAGAATGCTGTTCTAAAAATGTACCTTGTCAATGCAGCTGTAAATAATAAGCAAGATCGGATTCAAGAATTTTTTACAAAAATGACACCAGAGCTGCAAGGGCATTCGGAATGGAAGGAATGGTTTGGTAAGATGTCTCATTTTTCTCGTTTCGTTTCTTATTGTCCATAGAAAGTTTATGAAAGTTTTTTTTATTTTTACAGCGTTGCCATTTGTTAAAAATCCTGAAGACAATCCAGCGTACTCTGTACATTTTAGTAGACAGTGGCAGGACACTATGTTAGTGTCGCTGCACAATTTCCTTGCTACCATTTTTCAAGTAGGTGAAAGGTATTTTGCATCGTGCCTTTCATATTACAAGTTTTATCATTTTGATATTATTGCAAAAAAAAGAAAAACAAAAAAAATAATAATAACTGTAATTTACGATGGATAAACATGTAGTATTATATTTGTACGTTCAACTGAACATGGAATAGCTCAATTTTTTAATATTTCCCAATTATAGTGTATGCCTCAACCGACGTTGCTTACAATAGATGAAGACACAAATAGGTTGAAGCGGCTTCAAGAAGAGAACGAAGCACTGAGACAACGTTTAAGCGAGTCCGTTAAAATAGAAAATGTAATGGATGTAAATCCAGGACCAGCTCCTCAACATCCACCGCTCATGGATGATTTTTATATCATAGCACAGTAAATATTTTGGTCTATCGTGGCATGAACCGAAATAATTTAATGCACCGTACTAACTAACTAACATTTTTTCTTACTACTTAAATAGAGAATCTCCTTTATTAGAAAATCCTAAAACTCTAAGGAATCTGATAAGAAACATAGGCGGCGGTTCCAGTCCAATTTTAAACAGAAAACCCGGAACGAGTATAAAAAAGGTTGTGGAACCTGAAGTGATATCAACAAAAAGAACGAACACCAAAGGGAAAATAAATTCGATCAGTAAATCCGAACCTGTCAGCAAAAGAAGTATTAGCTGTGATTCGAGATTAACCAGCTCTAGGAAAAGGGATTCATCTATCGATGCGGTAGCCGAACGGAAAGCTAAAGACAAAATTGATTCCACTTACATTCTTCTTAGTCAGGTAAACAATTATTTAGTTGTATAAATATTTTAGAGATTTTTCCAACAAACAATAATTTCTAGGAAGAGTATACGGAGCACAAAACATCGATAATTCAATGTAAAAGCAATGCAAGCGGTTCTTACGTTGCTACCGGCGATGCAGATGGTATTATTAAAGTGTGGACTCCGATACCGTCGCCAAAGTAATTATTTCCAATATTTAAGATACTAAAAATTTTCATAACTTTAATCGTACTACTTTTCACACAATAGGACTGTTACCACATTTATCTCTGCCCCAGCAAACTCAAATAAAGCTATCACAGCACTGGACTGGATATCAAAGAACGAACGTTATTTTTTACACGGTGATAACAATGGATTAATTCAGTTACACGATACCCGTGATTGTAAAACCCTATGGGAAATTCAGCATGAGAATTCTCGAATCATCACGTTGCTATGCAACCCAATGGAATCCACGTTTGTATGTTCTGTATCGGACTCGAACGAGGGAAAATTATTATTGTATGATATAAAAACTAAAAAACTAGAAAGAACATTGCCTATGGAGCAGAATGTAACAGCGCTATGTTCCGCGTTTAATCACAACGGGCAACTTCTTATCACGGGATTATCCAATGGAAATATTTTAATACACGATCTAAGACGGAATGAAATTATCGATAATATAAGCTGTCACGCGAGTCCAGTTATCGATATAGAACTAATTAACGATTACACGAATATCTGTACGCAAAGCGAGGATGGAAAACTGTGTCAAAGAAGCTTGAATCATTCGGGAAAAATTTTATGGGAAACTAAAATTAAGGTAGAGAAAAATACAGTTCATGGGAAACTGTTTACTTTTGACCAAAGCGGTAACTATATGTTACTCTGTACACAAACTGGGGGAAACATATACAAAGTATGTAACTTTTGTTGTCTACTAATATTGGCGGGATCTAATCGACTGTTCGAATGATACTAAATATAAATTTTCAGATGCCACCAGGTGCACAAGCAAAAATTTTAGAATTAGGCGGACACAAGGGTACGTTGTGTTGCGACTGGTCTACTGCCAATCAATCCGGAACTTGTATAACTGGTGGCGCAGAAGGGAAAGTACGAGTATCGACGTTACTTTCGCCATGATACAGAAGCAAGATTAGTATCTGTGTGAATTCGTAAAACACCGTCTAAAGTTCATAAAATTAGCTCAAATTTGTAGATATTAAATAGCGTAATGAACGTTAAGATGAAACATCGTAGTTATTATGTTGGACAATGAAACCTAGAATTAATGCATTTAAAGGACACATTCAAACTACCGTAAGATTGAAGAGAAGATCCAAATATTTTATGAAGAATATAATGAATGTAAGCGTATCATGCGTAACGTCGAGTGTATTATAATCCTATCTTTAAAATGGAATCAGGGACTACCAATTTTAAAATGTACAGAAAATATTGTAATTGTAAAGAAAAGGATACATAAGATATCTATAAATGTCGCGTTAATTTATAGAACACATGACCGAAAAACTTTGTAAAAAAAGAAGAATTAAATTCTACTAATTTATGTAGCAATTGTCATGTGCACACCTAATGTTAGAAATCTAAGATATATCTGTAAGAGGTACCGGAACTTGTCAATAAATATTGGTCAATTTTAAAATACGATTATGTTATTCTACCTTAATGTATTAAACATTGAATTCAATTAAACATTGATATAAAATACGAATAATGTTTTTATGCAAAACAAGTACTTTACTTTTATTATTAAATTAATTCTTACCCTGCACGTGTATCTTAACAGGATAGATGTTTCAAATATGGTTTTCTCATTGACCAACGATTAAACGGGCCTGTCATATCTAATTGTGGCGACCAATAACGTCTGAGAGCTTCGATTATTTCTGCAGGTGTTATTGATTTTGTAACAGCAACCTGCTTAATTATTGAAATAAAAAAATGTGTAATATGGTTCCTTTATCGCTTTTGTTCTTTCAAAATCTGATAAAAATGTCACAAACCTTGCCATGGTAATACGGTTTATACGTATACGGATTAACATAACTAAGTCTAAGCCGATCTATAGCATCTCCATATATTTTATTCTGATCTTGCCTCACTAACAATGCAAAATCTACTATTTGTGCTACTGTTTCGTACGCTAAATATCCCAAAATTGTGTACGCTTGTTTTGATATTATTATATCACCTAAATAACGTTAAAATGGATTTAATATATAAATTGAATCTGTTATTACACAGAACATATTTTTATAAACAACAAAACTCACTCTCTGGTACTATCCAATCGCTAAATTTATGCCGATTTTTATTAGCAAACGACGCGTTGCGTGCTTTACTGAATTTTAAATATCTGGCCTCGTCCATAGACCTTGTCATAATTTCAGCACGAATACATCTTTGTTGCTTAACTTCATCCACGGTGGGTACATCTTCGACAAATTCACCGATATTGTCGATTAAACTAAGAAAACTATGAAGCGGCCTTTTATTTTTTAAGCTTTCAACATTTTGAGTTTGTACAATATCTTCCGGTATATCGCTCTCTATCGTTTTATGCATGGTGGACTTAAATTCTTTCAATTCTATAAAACGCATTAAAATAAGGACATAAGGTAAACTATAAATTGTAGCTTAAATTTTTTAGTTTCTAACGGATATGTTAAACTTGCCTAAATATTTCAGAACCCGCTGTAATTTTATTTTATCTTTGCGCAATAAAAAAATTAAATCTTCCGCCGAAATACAAGTGCCTTTCTTCGAAGTTCCACGTCTATCAGAAACTTCGCAAGCTTTCCTTATTAATGTTCTCATTTGCTGCAAAACAACTTCCTCTATGATCTTTGCAGATTCGATCAACGGTTCGCTACTATCTCCAAACCCATGCATCATTTGTTGAATTTCTGTAAAACGTTATTCCTATTAATATCGCATTTGAAAATAAAAATCTCGAATGTCAGAAGTTTATTGTGAAAAGTTGAATTACCGGTAATATAATTTACAGGTTCATTTCTGAAGAACTGCGAATCATTTGTTGGCTTAGTAAACGATGCTTCTGCCATTGTTACAAACTTTTCAGTAGTTTTTATTTAATAGTATGTAAGAAATTTTTCTTTCAACGTTAAGCAATTTTCTTTCAAGACGTAAACAATAACAATTGTTTGTACTCATTTAAGTCTGATTAAGGTTATGTTACACGCATGTTACGCATAGTTAGTAGAAATATAGTGAAGTTGTAAATTAAAACATTAAAACATCGTGTAAACAATTTCAAAGTTGTTCTTTTCACTGTGGGTATTTCACTATATATTTTTGGCTCTTTAACTTCAATCTGCCATTTATTTATTTTCGACGTTGAATAACACGTTACGCTTCTTTAGCAACGATTAACAAATATTTCTTCTGATTTACTAATTGTAAGCAATTATTTAAATTGTTACAAGTGAAAGTTAAGGTTTAAATACACCGTCAATGCTGCATTGCATTCATTCGCGCTCAAATCGTCGGGCTATTCGAAAGAGCGGGAAAAATTCTACCGCATCTTTTTAAATGTTCTAACATATTTTGCTAATACCCCGGTTCGTTGAGTCAAATTGAAGCTCAGAATGCCAGCTGTAATTTAAAATTAGTTTCCTTAAATTTAATTCACCGATAAAATAGTTACAAGAAATTAAACATTTAACTGTATATGAAAAATGAACCAGTGGGAAAATTTAAATGGAACTAACTTTAAATGATCGCAGGGATCTTTAATTTCGTTTTGACCTTTATATATTTAAATCCATCCACTGGTTCGAAAGTTACGAGCAATTGAAGAAATTAGACATTGAAATTGTTTCAACTGATTTTCGTATCGATTAAACTCTGCGAGATCAAAATATTTACCCTTATTACACAAAATATTTTTTCTTCGTGTTTGTCACGTGCATATCAAATGCAAACGATTTCAATGATCCTCGAAACGAAATTTATATGAACTAAAATCTGATATGTCTTAATTTTGTTTTAATTTGCAATTCGTTAAAATACGAAAAAAAAAAAAAGGAATTAAAAACATCCATTTCGAACGCTAGTGCAATATTAATGCGCGCCGCGTAACGCCATCCTTTGTGCATATATCCTCCGGCCCTCTGATGCACATTTTAAAGACGCCCAAAAGAATTTTTTATTAAATTTGTTAAAAAGATGTACAATCGTGATTGTTATACAAGTAGCGCAATTTTTAATGAATATAACGGTACGGTTAAGACGTATCATATTTTGTAACGTTGTCTAAACCTTTTATACCTACCGGCTTTAGGACGTCCGGACTGAGAAGTCGTAAAACGTTGGGACCTATTTTCAAGTAATTATATTTTCGAACAGAATATCTGGTAATAATTAAAAAATGAGTTACTTTGATCGTTTACAGAGACTCAATTTTATATCGTGAAGTTATTGGTTGCAGCGTGTAATTGCTCTGTACAATATGAAGTATGTGATAAAAAGGGGGAAAAATGGCGGATAACGATGTAAACGGTGATTCCGATGAAGTACAAGAGAAATCACAGAAAAAGACAGCAAAATACGACAGTGGAGCAGCGGATTTAGAAAAAGTAACAGATTATGCGGAGGAAAAGGAAATATCCTCGTCTGACGGTTTTTCCTGCGTAAGTAACCACGACACTTTCTATCCCACGTGTTTATGATTGTCAACGACGTTTGTTAAGTTTTTTTTTTCCAAGCGACACATATTTACGTTTTTTATACTTGTAATCGTTTTTTTCGTCAATTTTTAATACTCTTCAACTGAGATTTTTAAGCTTTTTGTATAAAAATAAGTGATCACGAAACCTAACCTATGAAACGTTGTATGTATACAAAACGATTAATCGCGATCATTAAGTAGGACTTACTTGTTGTAGGCGCTAAGTATAATCGGAGACCGACGAAATAAAGAAGCTGCGGAAAAAAAAGCAAGAGAAAAGGAATTGCTAAAAGTTCCTATTAAAAAAGAAGATGTTGATCTCATTGTAAGAAGTATATCTGATAATTTCTAATGTTTGCTTTGTAATTTGCTCGTGTGTTTGTTATAGTTATAGTTGAAAATTTTTTATCAAGACGTACGTCTAAAATGTTTATTTTATCTCAGATGAAAGAAATGGAAATAAACCGAACGGTTGCGGAACAAACACTCAGGGAACACAGAGGGAATGTCGTGGAGGCATTAATTACGTTAACGAATTGACTGTACAGTATGAACTTCAAGCAAACATTCACATAAGTTACAATTTTATTGTAAATTATATGGTCCTAGGAATTGTTATGACTTTGGGTTATTAATAATTTATTCGTGTATATTACAAAATATACTCTAAGTGACTCTGTATATTACTTTTTTCATTATTATTATTATTTTACCTGTTCATATCATTTCTTAAGGACATACTAATGAGAGTGTATTGACGGTAATATTAAATCTCAGGAAAAACAAAAAAAAATAATTGCAACACTGATTGTATGTGTTATCAAGGTAGTACCCCTTGTGATAAGATTGTGGCCTTTATATGTTGCAAAATATACTTGATACTTTAGTTTAGAACAACGTATTTACCTGTTTGATAAAGGTTGAGCGATTTACGGTACCTGTATTTTTTTTTTTTTTTTTTAAGTAACAAAATAAGTTTTGAAAAGTTAAAGAAATTATAGCGCGTATAAAAATCTCCTAAGCTAAAACATTGATTATGTGAAATAATTTATAAACTGTTCTTGTATTATACTCAAATGATAATGTGACTATTAATACACCTTATGTAAGTTGTAAATCTTCTACCGCATAGATTTTTCTTTCTTTTTCCAATACGATGTCCACGGTAAATTATTCGAGTAATTATACAGGTGTGTTTTGAGTTTTATTTTGTTGATGTATTCTCTGGTTATTGATTACAACTATTAATAAAGAAATACTGTTCTTGAATAGAGCTAAACACAATATTGTTACTTTTAAATGATTGTTTAAACGACAAAAATGATACGCGTACGAATATGTCCCCAGAAAACAAAGGGTAAGCTAAATCGAATGTTATCAAAATGATAGTTTCAGATTCACTGTATTTTTTTCATTTTTTCTTCCGGCATTTCAATCTCCATGCTGTCGTATATGACTTGATTGTAATTTTTATCGGTAAAACAATATTTTTTATACATACAGACACTCTATTGGACTTTTCCAAATAAAGTTAACTAATTCTTTTTTTTTTATAGAAATAAAAATTGGAATATGGTTTCAGCCACGCAAATGGTCATTTTTCTATTACTCGTATGCGGTATCTTTTTCGCAATTTTAATGTACTGCACAACCTGGATCAGGTACGAATTATGTTCTACATAACTTAATAGTCAAATTCTGGTAAAATATTGATGCTCTAAAATTCAGGGTAATTTGGCTAGTGCGAATAAAATTTAAAGAAAATTAGAAGTCGTTAACATTGGTCTCATAGATCTCACAGAAATAGTGTAATTGCAAAAAAGCACAAAAGTATTTAAAGAAACAAACGTAAATCGCTACCCCTGTTTTTTTAACAATTCAAATACTGTATTTTTACAAACCGATTGATTTTACTATTCCATGCTACATTTTTGCATATCGTTAATAAGAATTTACAGGGTAGCTAACATGAGATATTCAGAGCAAAATGTATATCAAAGTGACCATGATGAAAATATAGACTCCAGGCCATTGCATTCTTACTCAATTTATGAACCAATGGACAGACCACCATCTTACAGTGAAGTCTGCAATGCTCCTCCTCTTTATGAATGTCCATTTAACATAGTATGTTCAATTTCTGTATCGATAATTGGTTCAGAAATAAAATAAGCTGTTAAAGAGTAGAAAAAATTTCGAATACTCGACATAACAATCTTAACAATCGTTTCTAATATCTTTTAATCATTATCGCATGACCACAGATAAAAATTAATTGTATTGTGCAGGTATCTATGCTCGAACCACCGCCTGTTTATCCAGAAACACCAAAAGCATCCGACTGGGTATCGCATTCAATTACGAATCATATTTAATACGTATTTATATGTCACGTAATTTTATATATATATACTTTAAGTTAATTTAATAGTCAAATAAAATCTCTACCTAGTATAAGCAATAAAAAATAACTTTGATCGGTATCTTTTATTTTTCTTAGTTTTCTTAATCATCTTATTTACCGATATATACTGTTCTTTCGTTTCAAATACACGGAACAAATATAAAGGAAAGTATTATTAAATTAACGAGATATCAGGGATAATGAAAATCACGTAAAAATTCTCATGATTATATAATGAAAATGTCATTTATTTGATGTGGTGCAATGACTTAAAGTAAATGGAAAAATGAACGTTTGTATGAGCTGGGTTCGATGAACAGCAGTCATGTACTTCAAAAAGCTACCACTGCTGAACTATTCGTTACAAAAAGCTTCATTTTTTTTTTTTTTATTATTATTATTTTTTCTTCTTCGGGTTTAAATGCAATATACAACGGAAGTGTATCAGACAGCAGCGCAGTAGTAGCTAGTGCGACACGAACATGCTGATTTTCATGATGAGGTAACACTTGTCTTACTTGTACTTAGTTTATCAAATTATCCAGTCATACGCTCATGCAGATTGGTTTAAAAAGAATTGCATCTAATATTTTCTCGAACTGTCGTACGGTATTAATATTTAGTTTTTTTTTTTTTTTTTCGTTTTTAGGAAAAAGACATTCAACATTACGAGTTTCATGAGATATTTTTTTTTTTTCGCCGCACAGTCCCAAAGATAGAACATGGGTAGTAGAATGGACGTAGACAATTTTTCGTTCCTTTTCTCTTTTTTTTTCTTTTTTCTTTTGACATCTTTAAAATCTGAGCGAGCACACACGGCCAAAATCTGTTCCTTAAACTGCTTACACGTTTCTTCCTTCCTTTACACCTTTTTTTCCTTTTTTTTTTTTTTTTNACAACGGAAGTGTATCAGACAGCAGCGCAGTAGTAGCTAGTGCGACACGAACATGCTGATTTTCATGATGAGGTAACACTTGTCTTACTTGTACTTAGTTTATCAAATTATCCAGTCATACGCTCATGCAGATTGGTTTAAAAAGAATTGCATCTAATATTTTCTCGAACTGTCGTACGGTATTAATATTTAGTTTTTTTTTTTTTTTTTTCTCCTCTTTTAATCTCGACAGAAATACATCACGGTGTCACTAATGGGCGACACGAGCAAATATGCATACACGTGTCGAGATTAAAAACCGAGACACACATATACAATCTAATCGTATTAATTTGTCGTAATTACAATTACATTTACTTAAAGCATTGCTAGTGTGTTTCAAGGAACATGAGTTTAGCACAGTCTGTAAAATAGAATAAATTATAGTTGGTTATTGTACCCTTCATTAAAAGTATGGTTCCGTTTCGGTTCAGTTCTTATAAAATACAGTAGATATGTACAGTAAAAACCTTAAAATCGAAAGGGACGCTAGATTTGGGACTGTCCGGATATAGCGACCGTTTCCTTAAAAGATAAATTCACTGGCTGCCAGGATCGTCAGAAAGTTCTAGAAAGGTTGTGATACAATTGCGGTTAATTACAGTGGTCTTATCACAGAACATGTATGGCATTAAATCTTCGATATCATTACTCCCTCGTAATGATAAGTATTTATATCTCGTATTTAAAACGTTCGGTAAAGCTAGGTCGGAGGATCAGGAAGCCAGTACGGTACTAAATGATGATTATTGTTTTGCGTATTTCTGTCGGTTGCCCATAATTCAGATCATTGACCACACAATTTCGCGACTTCGATAATTAATTATACACAAAAAACGATTAATATTCTCGTACTATATAATTGACTAACTTCTTTATTTTATACAATTTCTTTTATTTCTTTTTTTTATTTTTCTTATTTCCTTGTCACTTTTTTTTCTTTTCATCATTTTTTTTCCCCCCCGGTTCTCTAAACAACGCGCGTCATCGACTTCGTTTCTTCGTTCAATGCGACTCTCGCAACATCTCTAATTAACACATGTATCCTGCGCACGAGTACGATAGATATTTTAATAATAATCAACATAAAATTCGATAAATTATGGACAACCCTAAATTTAATACAATAATAATATAATAATAATAATATAATAATAATAATAATAATAATTCGAATCTATCACTTCGTCTACTATGCAATACTCGAGAAAATAAAACAAACTGTGCCTAGTGATAAAAAGGGGAGGGGGGGGGGTCAATGGAGGAAACAAGAAAAGGCCGCGTCAAGGTTTGGGACATAAGGGTGGTATTCTGCAAGACAAAAAAATATACAAAAATACGGGGCACAGATTGCGTAGCATTAATTAGTAATCATAGTAGTAGTCGTACATGTTGAGAGAAAGAGATCATAAAAAACACTAACTAGAATCATTTTTTCTCCGTTCTTGGAAGAATTCGACGTTTTCATTTTTCCTTCATTTTTTTTTTTTTCCATTTAAAACTAAAAATTACTATCGGTAATAAACATATCTAATTTTTTCCTGTTACTCGCTTACGCGATGAACAAACGTGGGACATCTCGTTTGATCCGTTTCTTTTTTTTTTTTTTTTTTTTTTTTTTCTTTTCTTCGACAAAGGAACAAAATCTTTTTTTCTTTTTCTTAACCATCTAGTCGACGTCTATCACAACTTCCTTCCTGCATTACGTGTGCGTGTGTCTCTCTCTCTTCGCGCGTGAGTTGGTTTTTCAGCGAGTCTCAATCTCGCCTTGGTCCTCTCGGTGCTTCTCGATGTCTTTTTTTTTTTTTATACATAATACATGGATGGATCGCGCGCTTCTAACAATTTTGTTGTTGCAGAAAGCAAATCCATTGCGAGACCCTAATATGATGCGCATTGACAAATCGCTGACATATATGTTTGCATGTCGAAGAATGAAAACACGTTTCTCTCACGCGCGTTACGCTAACGCACAATGCAAAGTACAAAAAACAAAAAAAAAAGAAATTCTATCCAGACCGGTTGGGACAAACGCGTCGTGGTTTACTCGCTTCCAGATTATCTTCTATCGGTGTACACACGTGCTCCTCTCTCTCTCTTCCTTTTCTGTGATAGGGCTTGCTTCTTCAAACGTCGACGACTTCACCGAATTACAACAAAGTCTATAGCCATAGGTTAACTGCGTTTCTCATCTCGAACTCGCCGTTTGATCCGGCTACACAACGCCGTATCTTGCTTGAACGATACATTTAACGGCCGAAAACCATGAAGACCAGTTCTCGTCGCTGTTCCTTCTCAAGTGGACCAGAGGATGGCGCACTAGGAAACATTTATTTAGCACTACTTGTATCACTGTACACAAAAAAGTCATGAGGGATGCAGAATAGGCGGGGGCGATGTGGAGGTCGTGCCCGGAGTCAACGGTGACTGTTTTCAGCTCTGTTTCACTCGCTTCCTGGGCGGTCCGATCGGTGGAATTTGTTGGGTGGCCAACGCCCGAAACGCTTCCGCTATGAGATGCGGATGGGAGTTTACCATCGATTTAAAACCCGCTGTGTCCATCACGTCTGTCGCGTGTCTGAAACACAGATAGAATGGTCAAAATACTTGGATAAATCTTGTTTCTTGCATTTAAAAAAATTTTTTATTCCTCTTTAAACTGAAAAAAAAAAATGTATCCGATAAAGAAATACTTACGTATTAATAAAATCTATGGCTTGTGCCTTGAGTTGATCAGCGCTGTGAAGATCAGCAAGGATCAGAATGTCTGCTGCGTTCTCGATTGCTAAACTCGTGCACAACGCTTCCTCGCACATAACTTTCAACCTCTCTAACGCGTACTTATCCGCCGCGGCTAGTAGATCGTCCGCCATTTTTTCCAAATTCGCTGCCTTTCCGGTGTATATAAATCGCAGCATCTCTCGTAACACTTCGTGGTCTACATCGGTGATATCCACGCGGTTCTGTTTCCTTTCCTCCATCTCGTGTTCGAACATCGCCGAAAAAACGGGACTTCGCGCTAAACAATAAAATTATTAAGTAAAAAATCGATCTCTTTTTTTTTAAACCGAATCAACGATGGAGGACAGTTAACTTCACAGTTAGTTGGGAATAAATTTAGAAATATAGCTTTTTTTGTCGTTTTATTATTATTGACACAAGAAAAGAATAAATTTTTCGAAAATAAATTTACCTGCGAGAATGGCTTTGTGCGCCTGAAATTCCCTCCCACATACTGTCAGCGTGACATCGCTGAATTTTTGGTTTTCAAACAGAAGCCCAAGGTCGTCAGGTAATCGACATTCTGGAACTTTGAATTGTATAGTATTACTTTGCCCGGAAATGTTCACGCTGTCCGCCACTACGCTGACCTGTAACATTTTGTCTAATTATAGATTTCGTTCACGGTAAACGTTAGATAATTTTACGAATATTAAGTATGTAACATACAAAGGTATATACCTCACAGAATATCGTGAGTTTATCGTCGGGTAAAAGACCATTGGCTTCGTCCAACAGGAAATCTCTTCTGATGAACTTTTTAAAACCCCAATCTTTACCTTGGACGAACCTGTAAGCACGTTGGCTCTCTGAAAACATAAAATTACCACTGTTTACCATTCCTGAGTGAACATCAGATTTTTTTTAAAGAAAGAAATTGAAGTTAGTATGGATCCTCAGTGTTGTTTCCAAGCCCTTTGAACTTCTCGCGAAATTCCACGGTAAAAAACTCTGTTTCTTAGGAGCCGCCATTTTTAATGAACGCCTCCTTACACTGCATCCTTACACGGTATACGAATGTATAATATGTATATATATATATAATATATTTTATACGAATAGCGAGATATTTTCAATGGCGATGCAGATATAGAAATGCGCATGTAAATATAACAAGTGGAAATTTATTTTTATGAATATTATACATGACACAGTGCTCACGGTTGTTGTGTCAATGGAAATCTTTAAAATACCCTGCATTGCATCCGTTTCACGTGTTCAGAACTTACCCATTGCTTTGGTTTCTTCTCTTTTGGCATTAAGAATAGAAAATTTGAACTTTGCTCTGACTTCGGATTTGTTGCACGATACGAGGAGGAGGTATAGAGACAGGTAGTCTTTGCTCTCCTCATCCAGACCCTTAGGATTCACTCTTAGGCACCTAAAACCAATTACCTCTAATGTAAATTCGCTTCATGCGATTTCTGATCTTCCACATGTGATGCTGCTTATTTTCGTTTAATCTATTAACAGTTTTTTCTTTACATAAAAAGAATTCTTCTCTATTTACATAAAACATTACTCATCTATGTTGCATTACAATTTACATAAAATATTATTTTAAATATCTTCATACGCTGTATTCATTTCTTTTATTAATAACTAACGAGGAACATGCATTCGTAAAATAATTTTGTATCACAAAAACGATTGCTATTAATAATTAAATCATTGATTTACTTTAAACTAGATTTAACTTGGAAATATTTTTTATAGTGTTTCGATAGAAAAAAAAAAAAAAAAAAAAAAAAAAAAAAAAAA
>SMSQ01026177.1:40692-55784 GCA_019453375.1 Ctenoplectra terminalis | reverse complement strand
AAAAAAAAAGAAAAGAAATTAATTTAAACGATAACAGAGCTATAAAAATTTCATAGTTAATTATCTTACGTCAAAGCATTACTTATAACGTAACTAAAGAGACTTATATAAAAAAAATAATAATAAAATGGTGTAAAACACAAGACCGGAAAAGCGGTTTGGTATGCAATGCAAAGAATCTTAAACAATTTTGCCTGGATAATTTTCTACGATGGAATTCAAAAGTGAAATTCTTCGGACTCGTGTCGCACAGCTGACAAAAAATGGGCTTAATCTTTCGGATCTTACCATTTTAATTTATCGTTGGCCCCTGCTGAGAAGGTGGACGACTTTAGCACTTCTCCCATTTCCTCCCGGCAAAAGCTGAAGTTGTTTATCGTCCACATGTAGCTGAACTTAACCACCTTCACCTGTGCACATAAGACCTTCAAATGCGACACCACGTCAGAATGTGTCCCGTGGAAACTAGCTTAATCTATCTACACTAAAGGCTACGCAAGTATGCGTCAAGAATTTTAATAACTTTTTGGTAACATTTAAGCACCACCTTAAATAACGTGAGTTGTCTTTCTAATAAAAAGAAAAGAGAAAAAAAAAGAAAAAAAAAGAAACACCTCTTTGGTATCGATAAATTAAGCTATAGCTATTAAATCTTCGTGCCAAGAGATCCTAAAGTTTAAACAATCTCGTAGTTCTAAATAATAAGAGCATTGGTCGGATATTAAGTATAAGTTTACATGGAGATATCGGTAATCGTACGCCATCTGTTGTTTAGTACAGGGAATAAGATATCTGATTGGTCGTAGGGGAGTTAAGTCTTAAAATTTTAAGAGTTAATAGTTTAAGAGAATTTTAAAGTTAGTATAACTATTTCTAACTATCATTGTAAATAGAAATAATAAAAAGATTGTATAAAAACAAATATATACATATATATATATAAAATAAAAAGAAATATATATCTCTCAAACACCATGAAACACAAATCGATTTCCATCCACTCGAGTAACACAATACAGCCATTCTAGTCTGTTATTACAAACACAACTCGAATCGACAAAACAGCTGCATTGTAAACGCACCGTAAAAATGCAAAACAAGGCAGAAAAACTCGATTGCTGTTTTTCGAGCCGCGTAACGAGTCGTCCTCTTATCGCTCGCGATTGGAGAAGACCTTCCGTTACGTCGTCTGGCTTTCAGGCTATAACAAAACTTGTGAAACACGATCACACGATATACCGCCATACACACGAGCCTATGTGTGTATATATGTGTGCTATGTGTGTGTCTGTGTCGAATGGTTTCCTCGTCCTCGGGTATATTTGTTCGCTAGTTTCGTCGCTTGGTCCCAACGAGATAGAGAGAAAAAGAAAGAAAAAGAAAGAAAAAGATAGACAGAAAGAGATGAAAAAAAAAAAAAAAAAAAAAGGAGAGCTAAGTTCTTTTCGAGAGGAACGTCGAAGGTTCCTACGACTAAATTGATCGTGGCCTTGAAGCAGCGAGCAGACGAGTTGCGAGAAGTACTACAAGTACGGGAGCACGTGCTAGAGTGAGCGAGGAAGAGAAGGAGCCAGGGTCGAATTGAACTTATATCTCTTACGTAATTACCTTGAAAAAATACGCAGAAAGAAAGAAGAAAAAAAAAAAAAGATTCAACCTTTACCGCGTTCGTTTCGATGCACATTATTCTGCTCGATGAGACTCGTTAAATTATGCATCACCGATTTCACGACAATATTAACCCGATGACCTGGGAAGACGAGATAACTCGTCGTGTGTTTTTTAATTTATTTTCTCAGTGATTTTTTTTTTATTCTTTTTCTTTGCTTTTTTAATACATTTGTTTGTAATAGAAATTTCCTGGCACTGAAATTGATTTTTCTTTAGTAATCCTGTGTCTCGTAATGGCGTCAGTACGGCTACGTGATTTTCTTCAGAGGTTAAGTTTCAAGTTAGAATTTTTTATTCTGGTCAAATCAATATTTTATTTTATTTTATTTTATTTTACTCTAAAATAAAGAAAATTAGCTAAGTGAATAAGAAATTACACGTTTATCTCTTTTTTTGCTTTTCAAAATAATATTTTATGTTTTATAGTTCTGTGGAGCTTAAAGAAGTTAAACGGTGCAAAGGGTTAAGTTTTAATTCCGTGTATGAAGAAGATCCTAACAAGAACTTAATCCAGTTAACAGATTAAGAATACAAACGATGGATGATCGGAGAGAATAATTCAACGTGTGGATGATTTCTTTTTGGATTTAAATATATTTTTTTTTATGTTACTGAAATATGTGGAAGGTAATGGCAGTGTTGCAAGGATTAGAGCGAAACCTGTGGGTTTAATAACTAGTTATGGCTCATTATGAAATAGGTTGCTTAATAGAAAATTGCATTCCAGAAGGGTCAAATGTTTCGATTCATCCTTTGGAATTTAGGTGGGCGTTGATTATGATGAGCAAGAAGCACGGTGCTGTGTAACGGGGAGCAGTTGCTATGAAACTTGATGCTCGCACAGCTCAAAGTATGCGGAGAATCACTTATGCGATTTAGAACTCGTAATACTATAAAAACCTACTCGTCTTATATAAATTGAATTGAATAAATTATCAAAATAATTTGTATCTTGATTTTGAGAAAAATTTACGCAATATTATAATTGTTGAAAAAACATAAATGGATACCTTGACATATTGAATCGTTAATAAAATATTTATGTGCCAAAGAACCACCTGTTATTCGTTAAAAANTTATTCTGCTCGATGAGACTCGTTAAATTATGCATCACCGATTTCACGACAATATTAACCCGATGACCTGGGAAGACGAGATAACTCGTCGTGTGTTTTTTAATTTATTTTCTCAGTGATTTTTTTTTTATTCTTTTTCTTTGCTTTTTTAATACATTTGTTTGTAATAGAAATTTCCTGGCACTGAAATTGATTTTTCTTTAGTAATCCTGTGTCTCGTAATGGCGTCAGTACGGCTACGTGATTTTCTTCAGAGGTTAAGTTTCAAGTTAGAATTTTTTATTCTGGTCAAATCAATATTTTATTTTATTTTATTTTATTTTACTCTAAAATAAAGAAAATTAGCTAAGTGAATAAGAAATTACACGTTTATCTCTTTTTTTGCTTTTCAAAATAATATTTTATGTTTTATAGTTCTGTGGAGCTTAAAGAAGTTAAACGGTGCAAAGGGTTAAGTTTTAATTCCGTGTATGAAGAAGATCCTAACAAGAACTTAATCCAGTTAACAGATTAAGAATACAAACGATGGATGATCGGAGAGAATAATTCAACGTGTGGATGATTTCTTTTTGGATTTAAATATATTTTTTTTTATGTTACTGAAATATGTGGAAGGTAATGGCAGTGTTGCAAGGATTAGAGCGAAACCTGTGGGTTTAATAACTAGTTATGGCTCATTATGAAATAGGTTGCTTAATAGAAAATTGCATTCCAGAAGGGTCAAATGTTTCGATTCATCCTTTGGAATTTAGGTGGGCGTTGATTATGATGAGCAAGAAGCACGGTGCTGTGTAACGGGGAGCAGTTGCTATGAAACTTGATGCTCGCACAGCTCAAAGTATGCGGAGAATCACTTATGCGATTTAGAACTCGTAATACTATAAAAACCTACTCGTCTTATATAAATTGAATTGAATAAATTATCAAAATAATTTGTATCTTGATTTTCAGAAAAATTTACGCAATATTATAATTGTTGAAAAAACATAAATGGATACCTTGACATATTGAATCGTTAATAAAATATTTATGTGCCAAAGAACCACCTGTTATTCGTTAAAAAGAGATATATATATATATATATATATTTCAATTGTAAAAGATTTTAAGATTCATTAAAAGTCGTGTGTTCTTACTAATCAATCGCATGGTCGTAAAAAAAATACCTGTTTCCTAAAGATTGCACAATCTTCCACGAAAACGAGATTCGAGCGGCAACGTGGATAAGAATTAATTGCATAAGGTGTACGACGGAAGAAAGAAGGCAAGCGGTACATATTGGACGATCGGTTGATCGATCGAGCACCTCGTTTCCGCTCTGAAACGTGACGAAACGTGCATACACTTCCGCTCGATATCGATCCTTGTTGGAATCAGCAACAATTTGCAAATACGAGATCAAAATTATAGATTTATATTACATTCGTTAGAATGGGAGCCCAGATCTGTCAAGATTTATTAAAAATTGAACACTATTCAAAATTAAATTAAAAATTAAGTTCATGCTTCAACTGTTTCCTAGCAAAAACCTTATTATAAATGGCGGACACCGTGATAAAAAAATACAAAAAAAAAAGAAAGAGGAAGAAAAGCAGAAAAACTTAACAAACCTTAGAAATATATATATAGCCTGCATCGAATTGAGTCTCAAAATTGGACGAAACGACAAAAAAAAGGCGTGAACGAGATAGAGACAGGCGGCAAGAGGAAGAGGAGGAAGAAGAAGCCGAGGTCGAGCCCCCACGAGTCAACGATCTCTGACGTCACACGTGTGCACGACCTTGGCGAACGAAACCGAGCCCGGAGCCAAATCTATTCGTCTAGTTCGCCTCCTGCCCGGCGCAGCCCTTATCTTGATCCGCGTTATGGCCGCCAAACGATGGCCTCTGCCGTTAAGAATCCTTGGAAGACGGCCGAAACCGGAGTCCCATGAAATTTTTCTTACGAAAAGGACATTGCGCAAGCCGAACCACTCGTCATAGGTCATTGACGATCAGTACACGCGGTTGGAGGCCTTGAAAGATGTTGGAGGTTTCTTTAGGCAATATAATTGCAGCCTGTCTAAGGATTTTTTTAACACTAGAACAACGATTCAAGTATTTTTATTTGCATCAAAGAAACTTTAGTTACAGGTACTTTAAAAAAATGTATTACAGAAAGAAATTTAAGTTACAGGTACTTGAAAAAAATATATAATTTAGGAAGTTATGTAAAATTATCAAAAATGTATTATAGAAAGAAACTTAGGTTACAGATACTTGAAAAAAAATATATAATTCAAGAGAAATAAAGGTTTGTTCCTATTTTTAACAGAAAGTTGCGGAAAATTACCGGAAATATATTACTGTAAACTTATAGAATATGAATTGGTCATTTTGACCATTTTGGTAGTTGTGATGCTAATGGATCGATCGAGTTTGGTAACATTTTGGAAGGTTCAAAGAAATAGTCGATATATATATTCTTTTGCATTCTAACGGAAATTCTAACCAGTAAAATAAAAAAACAAATAATTATAAACGTCGTACAGGTAGGAATTTTCTGATAAAAGAGTCTGACACAGCGTGACACGGGGTCACCGTTCGATTTTCCCTTAATCCGATAAATCACGCCTCCATCGATTTAATTAACACAAACAATAGCCCCCAGCTACCGTCCAGATAGAAACCAAGAAAACTAACAAGCGTCCAGCGACTGGATAATCAATTTGAACGGACGATTATGATTCTCCATCGAGAATTAATGCAGCGTGAAGAGTGGATTCGTTTCGAAATTCTAGCCTCGTAAAACGTGTCGTTTCTGCGAGGAAAGAAACGACGGTCTGGTGAAAGAGAAAATGGTCGTTCGAAGAGACGAGGAACCGATGCACAAGGATAAGCGTGAGAAATGTCAGCGTAACGACCCTGGATCAAGTGAAAGTCTCTTTTTCCATAACTATAATTTTGCAAATTTATTTAAAAATATGGGAACAAATAATTATTATGAACACCAAGGCAGGTGTCAATAAAATGGTATAAGTAAAATTTAACAATGTATACAATTTTTATTAAAATTATAAGTAATTAAAAGGTAATTGTAATAAACGTGAATTAAGTATAAAATAGGTTACAAAATAAGCTAGTGGAATAAAATTGTTTTTAAACATCCACTCGTAACTTTTAAGCCACACAGAGGTACGGATGATCTAAAAACAAAAATGATAATTTTCTACGACACTTTTAAGGTTTTCCATCGCGAAACAAGGTTGAAACGAGGTTGAAACGAGGTTGAAATTCGAATGACCAGCCACGAAGATCGGAAGAACGTCTGCACGGGGCAACAGGGTCGTAAAAGGTCGAGTTTCACGAGCAGCGCAGAAGGAAGAGGCATTTTCCGAGCTCGAGTAAGACGTAACTGGTTACGAGATTACACGTACAACAAGCGTGCATTGAACCTATGAGATAGCCAGCGAAGGTCACGTCGAAGTGAGGATCATCGAACCCAGCGCGTACCACGTGAGCTGTTTTCAGCTGTTTGCTCGTTTAGCAGAGGAATTCGTCGAGTCGAACGGTTGATCGATCAAAATTCGATAACCCAAAAATTAAAAAAAAATTAAAAAAAAAAAAAAAAAAATAAAAAGGAAGAAAAAAAATCAAGCAAAAATTGAAACTCTGCAAAAATATATTTCGACTGACGATGATAATAAAAATGAATACGCGTTACAGAATATGTTAATAAATTTTGTATTATAACTGTTAAGAAAGTGCACGGTTGTAATTGTACAATTAGCGTAACATTTTACGAGCACAGTAGGAGGGGTTGAGGAAAGAGCGGGAAATTGAATTGATGGTACCGAGACAGGAAAACAAGGATATTAGCGTATCTCGAAGCGACTGCACGGATCGCGCAGCATTATTTTCCGAATCTAATTCCGTATCCTCCACGTAATAGTACGTGTTGGCCGTGATCCAAGTCTGCCTACACATTTGATTGATCCCCTCGAATGCGAGTTCATGTGTATTCCTTTCGTTAACCACGATCACGTGATCCGCACAGTGAACCCTCGGTGTTCGTTAAGTCAGATTTGCGTCGGTGCTCCGATCCAGAGCTGCGAGATTCGATTGATAATTGTGGAGTTGAAACGATCAATTATGATAGCTACAAAAAATATAAAAAAGTGATCCTAAAGTCTGCGACGAACTCTAAAAAAAAATATATATATATATATATATAAAAAGATTAGGAGAAAGGTAAAAAATTGATACCTAAAAAAAGAAATTTAAGAAAATAACTCTGAAACCCTCGAAGAAGAAGACAAACTATTCGAAATTCTGCAATTAGAATAAAAAGAAAAAATTAGAACGAATCTAATAAATGGAGTATCTTACTTATCGGTGACCAGAAATCAAGAAAAAGGAATGGAAAAAAAAATAAGAGTGTAGGTTACCACCCACCAATCTCTAGAATACTGTTAATCGGGACCCGGGTACTGTTAAACAAAGTAGGTGGGAGAAGAATATCGATATGATTCGTTCGTTTCCTCGGAACGGGGCAACGAGGAACCAGAAAAGGCATACCGGTCGATGGCCCCTTCGAGTCGTTCAACCCGCCATGATCGTACATAATTGTCCTTGAATCATGCGTTTTATTGAACAAGATAGGTCAAAGATCGCTACCTGGTTGATCACTGCTTCAACACATGTATCCCAGTGCCAGCTAAACCTACTCATAGTAAAACAACTACAGGTGTGCTTCTTATTATTATCACTCCTGAGACTTAAAAAATGCATTTTCCATAAAAATTAATCATTCTCTTAAATACAATTTTCCAAAAAATTAAGTCTCCTATGAACATACATATACTAACAATTTTGTTACACATCTTTAACTTATTTTTTTTCACGAGAAACCGTTCCTCTTCCGGTCGAACCACGACGCCATCTTGGGAATCGCCTATCAGAAATATTCCACGGTTGCATCCTCTATTTTAAAGTAATAGTATTGTAAAATATAAAAAATTCAGCAAGCTTGTTCAACGCGTTGAATTTATAAAAAAGAAATGGTGCAAATGTACGGAAGCCGCAATATGGCCGCCGTAGATCTTTCAATTTCGTTACTTTGGACAAGTCCCACCACCGCAGCATCAAAGCCACAATTCATAGTATCTGTTCGCAACGTCTAGATTCTGACGACTCCCTCGGCAATTAAAGCGATACGCGTTGGAGGACAAATTTGATCTTTCTTTAAACTCAAGGAAACACGAACGTGACGTCCGAGATGGAATCTCGAGATTCGAGGAGACGGTAAATCGAGTTCGTTCTACGGCGTCGAAATAATTCATCAACGGCAAAGAGAGAGAGACTTCCACTCTATTTCGAGATGAAATAACATTCTGCAGTGGCTCTTTAGGTGGAACACACCGACGAGATTCACAAGCTATCGCTTATATCGGTGGCTCATAAATTCGTTAAAACGCTCGGATGGTTCTCGAGCGGAAACGGAAGACCTGCAACGTTCATCATCGACGCGGCGTTATAGACGTTCGTTGCTTTTTCAGAATCGACGCCTCGTTACCGGAATTAATTAAACTGACTTTCGGAAGACGGAGAACCGGGATCTGAAATCTACTTTGCTCGACAAATATCGAAAACTTCGAGCTTCTTCTTGCTTTGTTCCGAAATCATCCAACTTCGCATCTACGTACCAAATTTTACTCTCCAATTCCTTTATTCTTAAAAATATCCAGAGCTTATCTTCATCTTACTTTGTTCCAAAATCTTCCAACTCCGAATCTTCCTAATAAATTCTACTCTTCGATTGCTTCATTCTCCAAAATACCCGAAACTTCAATTTTCAAGTTTCTTCTGTTCGAAGATCCAATTCTACATCCTCCCATTAAATTCTACGCTCCTCTGATTTTATCTAATATCCAAAACTTCCACCTCCGTCTTCCTTTTTCCCAAATCCTCCCTCTATTCGATTCCCCAGTTCAAACACTTTAATTTCAAACCCTCTATCTCCATCGCAACCTTACCACCCTCTTCACCCAACACCCAACCTATTAACACGTACAAAAATTAATACAATCATCCTTCCATCAGTATTTACACCTTTCGGCTCAGAGAATCATACTTCCTCAACTTAGAAGCTACAAAGCAGTTTACCGCTTCTTAAAACATACACAACAGTTATCTGCACAATGAGACGAGCTTTTCAACGAGCGTAACACAGACACAGCCGGAATCAGTTTCTATCAAAACTTATTTCCTTTTTATTTAATTACCCGTTGCTAACTAATACGACTAACGCGATAATAAAACTAACACGACCCAATCAGAACCTTCCAATCTCTCCGACACCTCAAGACTGACCAACTACGCCCATCGAAGCGACCTCACCGAAGTTCTAATCGCCGAAGAGGAACCAGATCGAGCGTAAGGGACCGAGGCACAAAGTTCATCGTCTTGGTCGTTTCCGTATAGAAGAAAACATCACGGTGCAGCGCGAGGAGGAAGGAAGACCAAGAGAGGAGGCCCGGTCGACGCCCCCAGGAGTCGTTCAACCCGGCGGTCGTCGACGATCGGCCTTGAATCACCCGTGCCCGTTTACGGGAGCGGCGCGAGCGGCTTTGAGCAGCAAGCAGACCAAGTCGAGGCTTCCGGTAGAGTCCTGGACACGGTGCTCGAGCATGCACGAGGTAAACGATCGAGGATCTTCCTGCTGGTGAATCGAAATCCCCGAGAATCGTTCCGGAGGTTGTTTACCCAAGAAGAAGAGGAAGAAGAAGAGGAAGAAGAAGAGGAAGAAGAAGAGGAAGAAGAAGAGGAAGAAGAAGAGGAGGAGAGAGAAGCTTGGCCCTTCTCACGATCTTATTTTCATCGCGAGCCGAGTCGGCTCGGCTCGGCTGGCTGGCTGGTTGACGGTGTAATGGAACACGTGCCTCGAGATAACGACGTGGAAATGAAAGGCAACGAGTGATAATGGGTCTGGCATATGGGGCTCGCGTCTAGGTGACGGGTCGGTAGAAAAAATTGGGCTGAGTGTGCGAAGAGTGGGAAGATGGGAGTTTACGTGGAATCGAGGTAGGGTGAACGTGGATGGGGAACATTGTTAAGGGATGAATTTTTTTATTCTTTTTTTTTTTAGGAAGTAGATCAGTTTTGTTAGGGATTGAGATATTTTTTTTCTTTTTTTTTAGGGAGTGGATAAGTTTTCTTAGGCGTTGAGATCTTTTTAGGCGATGAAAAAAGTGTTAGGAATAGAATTTTGAATGTTTTAACACTAGAACAATCAAGGAATAAAGCATGCTTATTTCTGCCGAAAAAATCGTAATGAAAGGTATATAAAAAAATACTCGATGCAAGGGAAACAAAGCTTTGTCTACATTTTTAACAGAAAATCACGGAAAATTGCTATGTATGATGCTATAGTCAATTTATAAAATTTCGGTAAAAAATTAGGAATGGGTCATTTTGACCACTTTGGTAGTTCTAGTGTCATTATACAAATTAAATATCCAATTGCGATTGACGACGAATTTAAATAATGTTTTAAATCATAGTTTCAAATAATTTACTATAATTTCATCCCTAGAAATTCTATTTTCGAGGAACGATACTAAATGATTCTAGCCAAAAGACCGGTGGGAAACGGTGCTGCAACGCTTTCTACGCTTTTATCGGGCCCATCTATCGGCGAGTTACGACAGATTCGCGATTGCTGCACCAGGCTCCGGCCGCTGACGAGGCGAAATCGGCGCGTGCATTACGAAAGTTAACTGGATCACGAATCGACTTTCGATTCGGAGGTAAGAGGGCCCGGCGAGTTCCCTGGAAACCGAGAGTTACTCCGAATGCTGGAGTTTCGCTTGGAAACGTCGCAACTTACCCCTTTCGGCGAGCACAAGGAAAGCGATCACGCGGCGATAGCGATCAGAATTGGCGAAGAACGTCGTCGAAATTGATTCGATCGTTCGACCGAGTTTCGACGAGTATCGAAATCCTTGGGAACTTAGTCGAATCGGCGGAAGTGGATAAAATAATAAACACCGAGGCGAAGCTTCTCCCTCGTCTACAAATTTAGCTATTAAACCTCCACTAAACCAATATTTGCGTATAAAATAAACAAATACTACGCTTCAATAATTCTCGCAAAATAAATTTCATAATTTCACGCTTCTTTTTCGCAATAATCGCAAAAACTAGGATTGAATTCTTCTTTTATTAACAAAACAGAGCCTTTCGAAAAAGAAACTATAGAAAAATATCCAAATTTAATAAAAGTCGCTAAACTCCATAATCATTAACTTAACTCGACTTATCTTTTAATTACATTCATTTTCGATTCAACGCCAAGCGACAAACAAAATAAAGAAAATAAAGAACGAAACGAGGGTTGCTTCGGGATCACTGCTAAATGTTACCCAATAGTATATCGCTAAAATGTAGCACAACAAAATGGCGGATTGTTACGGGGAAAATCGGCGAACGTTTCCACGGACGAGTTAGAGATCGCAGCAGGGAGCACCGAGATATCTAGTTGCAGGTCATTCACATCGCGAGGGGACGAGCAGTAAAAATAGAACGAGAGCGCCAGGAGTGCGAGCTCAAACGTACAACCATGAGGATGATATCGTCGAAGACGACGAAATTGTCGAAGAAGAGGAAGAGGACCAGCTGGCACCACCGACGATCCTTTCTCGGCAGGTTTTTTAAACAACTTGGCAGCGCGAGCCTGTTTCGAGGTTTTTCACGAGGATCGACGAGAGCGACTTTGTGACCGATGCTCACTGTCATCGCTAACGAGCAATTAAACTGCAATTAAATTGGCTTCACTGTGCCAGTAGCCCTAACGAGACACTGCTCGCGCAACAGTCACGTTCACGTCATGAGAATTGTCGTTACACAATACAGAATAGTAACTGTGTTACATTTAACCCTTTGTAACTGGAGTTTCGTTCGATGAGAAAATTATTTCTTTTGGATTTTTAACAGAGCAGTCAAAATGGATTGAAAATACAATTTTACTGGAGAATCATTTATTAATCTTTTTTTTAGGTCTGCTGTCCTTAATTAATCAAATTTACGGGCGATTGGGGTATATTTGTTTATACCGAAGAAATCAAAATTAAATATATATATATGAAAGAATAAATAACCCGGTGGAAATAGTTATTCTATTTCATACAGGAAATTATAAAAAATCTAAAAAAATTCAGAGTATATCTGTAACATTTTTACGAAAAATTTGGAATTGTTTTGACGATTTTAATAGTTCTAGTGTTAAGTATAATTATATATTTGGGCTGTTTAAAAAATATTTTGTATGTTTTAAATAGACCGAGGCGAATCTGATCATTTTCCGTTTGACTATGAAGAAAATAATAGCCAAAATTTAGGGTGTTAATTGTTTATTATGAACTCGTGTATGTTTTTCTCCTGCAGTTTTCCTATGGGATAATAAAATTTCCCGAAATATTACAAATATTGCGTGTTAAGGATCAACGATCTCAAATAATATAAAGATTATCGATTACATATGTTGTCGAGTAGAATTTTCAATTTTGAACCACGAGCATCGACTCGAAGCTGATTCAGGAGGGAACATTTGATACGTACCTGTGTGTAACACCAGTTCTCGGCTACGGGGGTGTTCACTTCCGGTGGTGGAGGGCTTGGTACACGGCTTACTGCCATACTACTGCTGCTGTGCAAGTTTGAGCTGACCCGCGACGTTTGAGGCGCACAGTCGCTCACCGCGAGTCTGTAACATACGAAATAACACGTTACTTAAAAATTTCCGTAGTTTCGACGACAATAAGACAATTTTACACCATGATTGAAGCAATCGGAGGACCTACTACGTATGGAAGCTATTAGGTATATAAGCCTAACAAACTCATTTCAAAAAAATTGTTCTCTTTCACAGCTGTAAAAAAGAAAAGAAATTTTCCTATTCGTAGAAATAAAAATAAAAACTAAATAAATACTAAAGATATCTAATTACGTTTCTTTCGAAAGCAAATCCAGGATTTTCGGCGGTGAAATCTTTATTGAATTTAACCCTAGAAACTAAAAAACTGAAAAACTAAAGAACTCAGAATAATAGATACCTAAAAAAAAAAAGGCCACAGAGAAAATAAATTTTCACGTGTACTCGTCGCAGAGAACCACAAAAAGTTCCTAAAAATCCATTACGAATTTCCAGAATCCGTACAAAAATATACACACCATTCTGACCATTTCGGTAGTTCTACTATCAAATAAAGTTTTAGACTATTAAATAAACTTTTACAACGTAAACGTTCAACGCGTATATTTTCTCAGCTGCGTGCCCCGATACGTTCGCCGGCCTGCTCCGTCCACAAAGGGTTAATATTCCCCGTACTGGTCAACATTCCCCTTAAATGCCCTTTAATCGTCGATAGTCCTAGTGTTAAATGCCTCGAAAAGGATCAAACAATTCTTCGAATCCTCGAAAGGTGAACCGACGGAAGCACGTGTGAACGAGTCGATACGTTGCTCGAAGAGGCACACGATTCGCTCGATGCGAAGAAAAAAGGGGTGGCCGAAGAAGAAGGCGGCCCGAACGACGGAGGTCGAGGCGAGGAGGGGTGGACGAAGAAAAGAAACATGAAAGAAGAAGGGTATGCAGGGCACGCGATGGTACTCACGTGAGCCAAGTACGGAACTACTTCGAGCATCGTCGAGTCGAGTACATTAGCCTCGCAGGTTCATCGGACCTGCTACCGCTTCTCTCTGGCCGGGGCGAGAGGTGAGTCCGCGACTTCTAGTCTTAACCTTTTAACCCTTATCGGGTGAATCGATAACGTTAACGCGATAACCGCGGAGGAGGATTGGTCAGGTCCGGTTAACCCACCATCTATGTGGAGTAGATCTACGTACGACAGGGAGCATAGTGTTTCAGGTATTAGGAATCGAGGTTGTAGGAATCGTTGAGGTTGTAATTGTAAAAATTGTGGGTCTGGTTGTCAACCCTTTTATAGTGGAGCGAAATGAGGAAGAATTGGAAAAAGAGCGACACGAAGGATATTCGTGTGGTTTGTTGAAGCGCTGCATTTCAATTTATATTAAATTAGATATTTGTAATTAAATTATTCTTCTAAATAAATTGTTTCTAATTACATTAGATATTTACTTTCTTATTAATCAAAATTGGATATTAATTTAGATAAATATTTGTAGAGATTTTCTAATATTCATTTTGATTCGTTTGAACTTCGGAAGGGTTAAATTTTTAACTTTTTTTTTTATTTTTATTATTATTAAACGCTTGGGAAATCTATGTGACAAAACTTTACGGCTTTTCTTATAAGTATAATTGAACTATTTTATTCGATTGATATTATTTCTCGAAGACTAGAAATACGGAAGATTTCTCTACTAAAAATAATAATTGAACAATCGGGGTGGACGTTTGAATAATTTTTTTCTTTTTCTTTTCTTTTTACTCAAAAAAGTTTAAGAAGTAGGGTATGCAAAAGGTTGGAGTAGAATTTTGTTTGAAGCGTGCTCGATTTTTGTGCCCTTCGAAATTCACAGAACGCCGAACAAAAGTGTTCGTGAGCGGCTGTAACACCGGATGGGTTAATATCAGTGTTTATCCCCTTCCAAAGGACAACGTTTCCGCTTACGGATGCCGTTTGCGTTATATTAAGAGACGTATAGAGGTATGGAGGTGAACTACATACGGTTAAATTGTTGTTCAACGCACAGACGCACACTTAGCAACGGAAAAAGTGTTTCAACCGCGCATATGGTTAACCGCGATACTAAAAACATAAAGAATACGCTATGATAAGCGGTTCCCTACATCTTGAGACCGTGTAATTCCTTTATCGATAAAATTCTGTGTTTTTGAAATAAACACGTTTATCCGGAAATCGTGGTCTCTTTGAATATTATAAAATATTTGATAAACACGAGTTTGTACAAACTTTTTTATTTAACTAAAAGCAGTAAATAGAAAATTATAACGTTTGATATAAAATATAATATTATTATTCATGGTAATATATTGCATTTGCTAGGTTCATACCACTAATTATCTTATTGTAAATTCAATATAATTTGATACGATACAGATTTTCGTTTCCTGAATACAGATATCTATATCAAGTGTACGGTAAACGAAAAACAGCCTCATTTTCCTCCTTTCACTTTCCAACACCACGCTGTTTGCGAGCAGCAAAAGTAGACGCGAGCAGATAAGAGAAATCTTGCGATTACGTTGTTTTTACCTTGCTTTAAATACACCGATCGAATACAAGAAAAACGGAAAATCTTCGCATCAGCTCGGTGAAAGACAATTCGAGAAAGTATCCAGTATTTCCTTTCGTTTCAAATT
>SMSQ01026177.1:0-24730 GCA_019453375.1 Ctenoplectra terminalis | reverse complement strand
CAATGGAATAAAAAAATATTCATTGTATTAAAATCAGTGTAAAGTATTTCCGCGTGGAAACAAATATTTTGAAGTTACCAAGCTCAGGTTGTAAACTACTTAAGAATAATCGTTCAACAATTAGTTGAGTACACCTATTAGACTAATTATTATAATCAAACACCGTTTCGATAACGTTTCGTTTACTGCATTTTTTTCACGACCAATCAGGAAGCAGTGTGATTTAAAGAAAAAAGGAAAAAAAAAACAGATAACAGTGCAAATATGCTTTAACACTTTTAAAACGACATTGAAAAAATAATACACTACTTGTATACGAAGGCAACGATTACAATTCGGATTGCAAATGCAGAAAATTTGCACGTTTTATTTTTTCCTTTTCATTTTTTTTTCTCCCGGATCGTTCCTCGTGACAGAAATGTCAAGTCCTCGATGGAAAATATTAACGATGACGAGCGCGTTTGTTACGCAATGCTGTTCGTTACAGCACGATTCACGGATAATATGGCGTGCATCTTGTAAACTAGCCTTGAATCACAGTTTTTAAAGAAACCGAAACATTGGTAGGAAAAAGAAACAAACGGCAAAAGAAAAAAATAGGAAAAAGAGCCAAAGTTACTTAATTCTCTTTAACCTGAATTTCATTTGCTTATTAGAAAAAAAATTACAATTAATTCGAACTTCCCGCTTTGATTAGAAATTGTCTAATCAAAGCGGGATATAGAATATAGAATAAGAAAAATAAAATTACAGAAAACTAATGACCCCCATAAATTGACCATCTGGTACCCTTAAATACAAAATAAAATTACAAAAAATCAATAATTACTATAAATTAACTGTCTGCTACCAGTGAATATAAAATAAAATTGCTATAAACTGTTTATCCGATATCAGTACAAAAACGATATAATAACGAAATTAAATACCACAGCGTTAAATAACTAAAATAAACTTTTTATATTTATTTTAAATATAGATGCACATACGTATGCACACAATTTACAAATCCACGGCGCGACAGTTAGTTAAAAAAAAAATATAAAATTACAAAAATCTTCATAAAAAGCTTCACAGATAATTTTCGGAGCACTCGAAGGGCGCAAGAAATACAAGAAACCGATCGAAGTCTCAAGAAATAAGAGAAACGCAATACAGAAACGAATATCCCAAATGTCGACACGGAACGATAATGGAACATGCTCCTCTCTCTCCGTGCAAGGGAACAAAGGACAGCGACTTCTGCCTCTTTATTGTGTTGGCAGCGAGAAAATATTGTGACGCAAACGCGATAACGGCGCAACGCAAGGTCGAAGAGCTTTTCCGATTCATCTAACGCGACAATCAACGCGCACGTTATGCTAAAACTTTTATGCGAGCGATCAACGTCGCCGTGAATGCCTCGACTTTATCGTTGGAGCCATTTTAATTGCAGCGTTTCGAACCTGTGCAAATTTATTTTAACGTCTTTGTTGCGTGTATACAATCGAAGAAAAAAAAAGCGCGTACAAAGTAAAGCGACACGTGAATCTGGACACAAAAAAGGAAAAAAAAAAAAAAAATAAAAGTAACGTTAAACAGAGGCTTTATCGGCAGCTATTGTGTTCGCGACCATTTTCTGAGCTATCTAAACGAGATGAGAAATGGCGCGTTATTTAAAAAAAATTTTAATTCCACGCTGCGAACGCGTAAAAGAGCGACACGACATTTCAATTTGAAATTACGGCGATAGAGTTGTTATGATAATAAATTATACTATTTTCTCTGTATAATTCTTTCCACCTCTGAATATTTTCTTTAATTTCACAGGGCGGATATTGCTTTGGAAAGTAAAAAACAAAATTACAAACTGTTCCGTTAATTTGCTTTGATTTATCCGATGAAAATAAAAATAATTTAACTCGAAACTTAATTTCTGAAGAAAATTACACATACCATAGCGGCGTCAGTGAAGTGCATACGGTAATTAACCGTGCGATCGGTAGACCGTAGAGTTTTTATGCAAATTCATATTTTTATGAGTACAATTAAAAAGAAACAGAAGCTAAATAGGTAATTGCTTCATTAACCGAGTATCATAACGAATACTAATATTTTGTTTTTACTTATGTATATTTATTTATTATATGCGTTCCGTATATTTTCATACCTTTAAATTTTCCATTTTAACCGAACAAAGCAAACTTAACCCGAATGCGATTACAGATTTTCAAGAGAAAGAATGCCAAGAAGACATTTTATTAAAACTATAAAAAAAAGGTTCTGCTGTAATAACAATTATACCCAGCACCCTTCTTACAAAATTGTAAGCTTTCAAAGGAATCGAAATTTGATCGCAATCAGGGTCAAAAGTGACCCGAGTGACGCACCAAAATTAAATTAAAGACCCGACTAATACCTACGCCATTACAGCCCAACATAATCTCTATAAAAACTCCAGAAAACAAAACACTTAACCTAATCGGTTCTGAAGCTCTCGTGCTGAAAAAACAATTAAGTCGCTTGCCCTTTCAGTTTAAGTTTATGTATTGTTTTTATTTACACGAACGTCGAAAAAGACATTAACGTGTCACCAACCGGTTACCGATGGCAGAGAAAGAACGCATCGACGCGCTGCCGGACGGTTAAGTGTTAAAATCGAGCAATCGGCGAAACAAGAATTCCACGAGCAGAGGACATTCGCCGCGTAAAAGCCAATTTCGAATCATTAACATAATTCAAAGCGAATCGACCGTCGTTCCACGATCAATCAGTGTCCAGGGAAATCACATTAAACGCTTTACGATGGGAATTGATCGACTCACGGCCTAGGACAGATGTCGGTCGAAGCAATTCTCTTTCTGTGATATTGTGACGCGTTAAATCGGCGCGATTCCGCGAGAAACGTTTATCGAACCACGGCAAACAGAGAGAAAACGGTTTGGTCGCTGCATAAACGCCTGATTCACTCGGATTCTAATTAATATTTCATAATTGGAATGTTGTTTGCTCACGAGGGAGAAAAAAAGAAAGAAAAAAAAAAAAAAAATTGTAGTTAACCCTGAGATGGCAATAGGATTTTTCATTAACGTGGTTTTTTTCGTTCTTCGGCTTGATTTCTTCTGGCTTCGCACTTTAAAATAATCGAAAAAGTTTATTATTAATTCCTAGTTTACAGTTCGAAATGAAAAACTGTAATTAACCCTTCGTTGGTATAAGGCGTCGCTTTTGACATTCTTCCAACAAATTTTTACTTCTGTTGCAAATTTGAACATTTAGCTAAAACATCGTACAGTAAGTTACGGATTGCAATCTAAGATACTTATTGAAAATTTATAAATATCCTATAAGAAATTACGAACAATCTGATTTTTACCGGTTCGGTAGTTCCAGTGTTAACACTAATCCTACCGACGATTAAACTATACCTGCTTGTATCAAAGAAATTATAATAATAGATACTTGGAAAAATACACGATGCTAGAGAAACAAATCTTTGACCATACATTTTACGGAAAATCGCAATAAAGTATTCAAAAGTTCAAGGTTAATAATTTATAAAATTTGGACAAGAAATTACGAAACAGTCATTTGATCGCTTTGGTAGGTTTAGTGTTAACCCTTTGCGGACGAATGTCGCAGCAGCGGCGACACTATAATTTGATTCCTAAGTCGAATTATCGCCACCGCAGCGGCAAACGAATATTAGACGCCGATACGAAGTTTCGTCGATCATTTGTCTGTTTTCTATTTTATTTCTTGTCTAATTATTTAGATACATAATTTATAATCTCGTTCCGTATAGAAATGATCATCCACCTGGCACGAATCAGTCGAAAGAGTGCTCGTCCGCAAAGGGTTAAACATGTCCCACGAATAACCGTAAATTAAACGTCCGAACGCGTTGTTAGTGCCACCCGTTGTAAAGGTAAGTTGGTGCAAAAGTTCAGCTGCACAATGCCAAGGTTATCAGCAGGTGAGGTCCCACACAATCATCGTGGCCGCATTCATTAAATTGTAATTATAAAGTCGAAGATCTGTTTATAGCCTCGT
This sequence comes from Ctenoplectra terminalis, assembly GCA_019453375.1. Taxonomy (NCBI): domain Eukaryota; kingdom Metazoa; phylum Arthropoda; class Insecta; order Hymenoptera; family Apidae; genus Ctenoplectra; species Ctenoplectra terminalis. The sequence goes on along the minus strand of SMSQ01026177.1, from coordinate 20,698 downwards.
GATTCATCACTTTGCCCGATAGCGTTTTACAGGGCAGGAAGCGTAATGAGTAATAGTCCCCATCGAGAGGAGGTCTATCGGCGAAACGAGCATCGGTGCGCCCATTCGCCGACCCGTACGGCTCCCGCCGATTGTTTAATTCGCTACATTCAATTACTAAACGTTTCGTGTGCCCCGACACTGTTTCTCCCCCACCATTGGCGGCACAGCCCAACGAAATATCACAATGGAGGCCTTCAACGCTGCTTCCAGCGAGATAAACGAACGTTCGACCACAAAGAAATAAATTCTAACCGTCGACAGTTTAGAATACAAGGCGATGCTGTGTTCGCGAGGGGATACGTGTGTGACGGACTGGTAGAAAGCTTCATTGCCAGTTCTGTCACGATTCGATCGTGCGCGAGCATAAATACAATTGGTCGTAAAAATATTTGGTCACCTCGGGTATTAATGCTGGGACCACCAAAATGATCGAGATAACCATTTTGTGAATTCTGGAAACATCGGTGGGTTAAGCTGGGCATTTTTACGAATCTTTAATTTTTATGAATTTTTATAAATTTTCAAGTCTCACAGGACTATTGTGAAAACTTTTACTTTATTTTGAAATGAAAAGAATCTTTGGATCAATGAAGATACAGAATTTAAGTTCAAACTTAACCTCTAAAGAAAATTACACGTTTCGCTCGTAACGACCCTAATGGAGTGTTACGGTTATTAAAGCATCGAAGGATACTATTTTACAACAACGAATAACACTTTTCAAGATAAAAGCGAATATACAAGAAAAGAAACTTATATTTTTAAAGAAAACGACCGGATAATACTTTCGTGACGAACTGTATGCACGATTGCTGTTTACTGCCACGCTCCGTTCTATCGCGCTGATAAAACAAAACAAAAAAAAGGAGCTCCGACAGAGAAAGTAACGCGTACAAAACTACGATCCAACCTATCGACGGCCATAATTATCACAAACGCGACGCGTCGATTCGCAAGGAACAATTTTTGCGATCCCGCGATCGAATCATTCTCCTAGGGAAAATACGGTTGTTCTAACCTATACGCGCATGCGTGTACGCGACGCAGGCACATGTAGGCGCGCGCGTGTATCGACACACCGTTTGTGTATCCGAAGAATTTTCAGAACGCGCAGAGGACAGAAAAAGAAAGATAAACAGACCGGAAGATAAGGACGGCCGTAAACGTTTCTACGTTTGAATTCCATCGATTCATATTCACGGTCAAAACGTTTCAATATAAAGGCAGATTGTCGAACCGTGACGGAGCCCGCATCGTACCCGGGAAGGTCGGCGCAACGTAAAAAGGTGTATTAACCTTGACGTCTTTTCCTTCGCCACGCAAGCGACTTGACCAAGAACTTTCAAACTAATAACAACCGCACGCGTGGTACGCGTCGAGTCGAAGGAACAGCTCAACGGCTAAGTAAATAACACCGGGAGTAGCGTGCGCCTGTTAAATCAGTCGGCTATAGTTATGGCAGGGATGGGTCGTTGACCAGTGCGCGCTCTACGGCAGATACCGGCATCTGCGACCGAATACTTCAAAACAAAGGGACACCGGTGTATCATCTCTGGGTGACAGAGAAAACGTTTCATTAATCGAGGAAATATATATCCTTGAATCTTTTCCGGGACACGGTTGCGCGAAATGTTATTGTCGAATAATCGATAGAACCAGCGTTCCAACGTAAACACGACCTACGATATTGTTGGCCGTGTCGGATCAATAAAGGCGCTTAATAACACGCGAGAAACGAGAGAAGAAAACAAATACGTTGGAGCAAAGACCCACCCTAAAAGCAACGGACAAGGACGTCGAGCGTGTCGAGAGTGGAAAGTACGTACCGCGCCAGCGCCATCCTGGCATGAGATAATCCAGGTCCGGTAGGTGTTGAGAGCAAGGTATCCAGATCTGGAAAGAATGCTTTATCGCCGACACTAAATCCCACTGGACACATGCGCGTAAATTCTTCGTCCTCTAACACACGAGCTCGTCATAACTTCCGGCCCTGGCTTCAAGGAGCCTCTTTTTCTTACGTATTTTCGTTCACTTTGATTTTTATCGAGGAAAACGCGTGGCGTCCTCGCGCCTACCGAGTCAGGGATTCCCTTCTTCTCCCTGTCTATGGGTGCATCATCACTGTCACTACCGCATTTTCACTGCCGTGTCTGTGGCGGCTCCGCGAGATAGAGAGAGAGATAGAGATAGAGATACAGATAGAGAGTAAGAGAGAGAGAGAAGAGAAAAAAAAAAAGTCTTCGCGACGGTCGATCACTTCGATGGGAACGGTTAAAGAGCAGCGATATAAATTGTGCGAATCGACGAAAGAGCGTGCAACGGAGAAGGACAAAAATCTTCGCGAAGAATACGAACGAGCCCAACGATCGAACGAAATAGAACAAAGAGGGTCGAGCGATTCGAATATTCGACCTCGATCTGCCAGCCGACTAAATTAATTCGTGTGCGCGTGATTTAAGGAGCGACTAGAACGCCGAGAGCTGTTACGCTTGCTCGGGACACAGTTCGCCAGTCACTATTCCAACTCCGATCACGCCGCTGGCTCGACTGAGCTGAGCTACTGAGCGTCCGCGAGTCCCCACCCCTGTGACCGCGGCCTCGTACGCTTTCGTCGCGCCTCGGTCGCGATCGGGCGAGCTTCGGCGACGCTCGAGCCTTTCCGCGACCTCGTGTCGTGCTAGAACCGATGGTTCACCGTCGGATACCCCCAAGGCTCCCTCCTACAGGAAACTCCTGTTCGGGAATGCACGTTTTCTGGCATGCTGCTACGAAATTATATGAACCGTGCTATCATACGTAACAGAGAGACCGTCGAAAGGTTTCATCGGCTGGTTCGCACATGTCTTCCCTACCGAGTCGTGCTCTTTATTAGGCGCAGCGAAAATACTCGATGATGCTTCCGATATTTACACTACCCTGCGTGCAATCTGTGTACGCGATAAATGGTATGTTTATGAAACCGCGTCACGATACAATTTTACTTTTACAATTTAATTTTTAACGCGTTTACGCGTTTTCAGCGAGGCCCAGGAATCGACGGTACAACGGAACCGGAATTATTCATGCCGCTCCCGGTGCCACCGTATACGCGGGGAATTCAAATCGGTAAATGAAACCCGCGGCTCTGGCGTTTACGAATTCACCGGTATACGCGATATATGTATCGCGGGAACGTGTGAAAGGTTTTTCGAGCGTGCCGAGTGTATCGGTGCTTTCGTGTCACCGGAAACGGAGAACGAGCCTCTGTTCGTCGAAATTACACGAAAAAGAGGTCACGAAAATGTTTTATGGGTGTTTAAGGTGGCTGTGGTCGGCGTCAATGGGACCGTGACGTCGTGCCGGAATCACGCACGACGGTCGTGACATTGTGCGAGAGAACACTGTGTGCTCGCGAAACTAATGTAACACAGAGGTCAGCGCGTGGTTAAGAAAAAAAAAAAAAAAAAAAATAAACGAAAAGAAGAAAGGAAAAAAAAAATCACCCACAAATTGAGGCGTGTATTAACACGTGGACTGTCAAATCAATTGTACATAATTCGCTCGGAAGGCTGGAATAAAATTCCTGATATACGGTTCGTCGAATAATTCGACATGAAATTCGCGGAATACCTATGTGGATATTTTTATAACCAACTTTACGCGTGCAACCTTCTACGCGATTATGAATAAAACTGACCTATTCGTAAGATAAAATTTCACAGTTGATACCATTTATTTGATTTGAATTCTTTTACCGATATCAGGGCAACGTCGGTCATCGATGACACCGCCAAGACGCCATTTGCAGATGGAGCCCCCGTAACCGGTACCCCTGCGACGGTCAACGTGTTAAATCCAATGTATCGAACGATATATGAATGGTGCATCGAGTTACTTTCGTAACCGAGCTCCTAACTTCACCCTGTTTCGCAACATTAATGATCGACAGGTGAGGCTTCACGATCGATCCCCCGAAAACTCGGCGTTGAAATTGATTCTTTAATTCGTGTTAATAACAGGAAGGCGCGGCGTTTATTACGGCCCACCGTTCGCCACGAAGAATATTCCATTAACCGCGTTCGTGACTCCGGCAAAGGCGGCAGTTTTATGCAATCATACGCACGGATGCAAGTTTAAGGTTGCACGGATCTCGGTGGCTGATACGCGTGTTGCTAACGTGTCCATAAATTAATGTCGTGCCTCGAATAGCTTTCTCAGACCGGCGGCCATCTCGAGAACGAATCTTTGATCCAACGTATACAACGTTTGGCTTGAGTCAACAAATTAGAGAAGAGCGAGGACGTATCGTATAGAAGAGAAAGAAAAGAAGAAGAAAAAGAAAACGTTTTCTTTCCACGGAAACATATTCCAACAGAAACATGCGTCAGCGTAGGGTCTCTTTTTCGTAAGAAATTTTGAGAATTTCGATTTCTGCTAGAGAAAGAAAGAGAGAGAGAGAGAGAGAGAGAGACAGAGAGGTCAGCATTAATAAGGACGGCCCCGGGGCGCAGGGTCCCCTTGACCCCCTTAAAAAAACGTCCCTGAGTCTCATTCGCCCCAGAGCACGCGAGGAGTGTCGTGTAAACTCTATTATGCTTTTCATTCTTTCTCGTTTTTCCTTTCCACGTCGACGCTTCCTCGGTGTCTGGCGTTGCATGTCGTGGCTGCTTCCCTGCCTATAGGGAATCGTAGTGAAAAATGAGCCGCCATGGCGAAACGGTGGTTCTGCTCTGTGTGCGATGTCGGTGAATCGTCGATACCCAGTAGACCCTCTAATAATTATACGCCTTTTTGTCGTTCGACTGTAATTTTACTGTGTGTAGGATTATCGCGACGACTGTATTGATTTTATTGTTGTTTGTACGTTAATTGCAAGGATAATCTAGTTAGAGGGTGGAACAAAAATGGCGGCCACGCTTAGGACATAGATTTCGTAAGACGAATTTAAGAGATGTTAAGATAAAAGAGTTGTAAAGCTGGTTATTATAAATAATCGTAATATTTGATTTTAGAAATAAAGATTCCAATTGGGACGTAATTAAAAACGAAGGAGGTTGGTTAATCGTATCAGAATTTTGCGATAATTCCGTGAAAGTTGCAGGCAACTTTTAAGTCGTCCAAGAATTTATCGATAGCCCCGGCACAATCGGACAGCATCGGTTAAAATTCTCTGTAGAATTGTCACTAAACTCGACTTACAGGAGAACCCTCGAACTTTTCGAACGGCTGCTAGGAACGGCGCTAAATACAAACGATACGTCTGCTCGGAGAAACCGTAAGTGCTGGCAGCTGTCGTCGTTAAAAGAGATACTTTCTTGTACAGTGAGTGGCGTCTGTGCCTTTTGAACCAGCTCCGTTTCTTGACCAGTTCGACCCGATGAAAGCAACCACCTCTTTCATTTCTTTAATCGTCAACTACGCTCGGTGAACGATTTTAAGGAGATATTCTAGTCCAGACGATCATCTTCGAGTCGTCGTTTAAACGCACATGAAAGAGTTGTTAAACAGACATAGAATTTATCTTCCATGTACGTTTTCTTCGTCTCTTGAATAATTATGAAGGAAATTTTAAGTTGTTTTTCTTTATATTATCTGTCCAAATAATATATCAGGTTGGTAAAAAAGTTTGTAGGAATTTTAAAATATTTTTATTCAACAATGTATCGTTTATTTCAGCTGCCAAGTCACCTTTTTTATTTAAAATTTGAACCGAATTTAGTTGCGTTTCAATTACTGGCCAACCCAATATTACCTTGAATACAACTTTTCGAAAAAACATTAATTTCAATCTTACTTTTTTAAGCGATATATTATTTTCAATATCATCGTTCCAAATAATATATTATCACGCGATATTATTTTAAAAGAAGCGCAATCTTCGATGCGTCCGTCAAGATAATTTTTGGACCAATTTTTCCCCAAGTGGTTCGAGGAGAGAAAAGGTACTTGATACAGGTCACTTAACTTTCTCATGGCAATGCTGGCACGAGCCTGTTGCTTGAACTGAATTAATTCGCAGTTACGTCAGTAGAGTGGCGACCGAGTGATCGTTGCTCTCCGCTTCCAAATGCGTTTATTCGGCCATTTTCTATTAGACCGATTCTCGGTAAGCCCATAAGCGACGGATTGAAGATCTTCAAATCCTCGCTTCTGTCACGATTTATCTTTGCACACGACCAACACACCGTATATTACATTTTATTACAATTAATAAATTCTTTCCAGAATTCACCAGAAAATTTGTCAAAAAATTTAACGACGCTCGCCAAAAAGTTTTTCATAGAGAGAGAAAAAAAATATCAAAATATTTGAAAAACATAGGGACAGAAGGGATTTCAGTTTCGAGATGGTAACGGGCTTTCGCCTGTACGGTCCAACTGTTTCTGTATCCGTCATAAAAACTGGTGCACAGCATTCGACAAACCCATTTTTCCTTCTCTTTTCCTCCTTCTTCCCGCGGTACGCTAATTTACATCATGTGTCGTCCGCACGATCGTGTATTTTGGATTTTTATACGACGAGAGATTTACGAGGCGCGATTTTTATCGTCGCTGAAACTCGACACGAATAATTCGTTTTTCCTTGCTTCTATTTTTTTTCTTTTTTTTTCTTTCATTTTTTTTTTTCCTCTTGCCGTTTCAATTATAATGGTTCACCAGCTGGTGCAAGGGTAATTAAATTAACACCGTTCGGTCGGAGCTTAGCCTCGGGCTAGCGACGACTTTATGCACTGTAAATGAAAATACGAGGCCTGTAGAATTAAACGAACGTGGACGGAATGGATATCAGGAAACCGAGCTGATGAGTTACGACTTGGTCGGTTTTCATCGTGGCTGTAGCTTTCTTTACGGTTCGAGATTTTGAGATGCTCGGTTGGAACGAGGTCGAAGGCTGTCTAGGTCTTAGAGTGTGAGAACTTGGAGCAAATTTTGCGAGTAAATGGTAACGAGTTGCCGAGTTCTCGAGTGCTCTAAGGTCAGGAACTGTGAAGTAACTAGCTGATGTATATCGTGTGCAATTTGTGTCATGGGTGTTAAACGAATTAATTTCACGTATTTGGGCATGGTAGGAGAGTATAGTTCGTGATCTCAGCGTGTAGTTTGATATTGATTAAAAATGTCAGCTACGAGTTGAATAAAAATTAAACGTAATAGAAATTGTGAAGCTAAAAATGTTTTAATGATTTTTTTGTTCTTTAATGTGATCTCAATACTTGATATTTTATTTATTCTGGACCGAAGATTCAATCCTTAATACTTGATAAATTATAAATCCAAAATTTAACTTTTAATATTCAATAGACTCAAGTTTTTATATCCAATTCTTAATATTCTATTTATTTAAGTCTTAAAATTCAATCCTTAATATTCTATTTATTTAAGTCTCAAAATTCAACTCTCAATATTCTATTTATTTAAGTCTCAAAATTCAACTCTCAATATTTTATTTATTCTATGAAGATTCAATCATCAATACTCGATAAACTACAGATCCAAAATCCAACCGTCAATATTCTATTCGTTCAAATCTCAAAATTCAACCCTGAACATTCTATCTACTCAAGTCTAACAATTCACCCCTCAACGCTCGATACACTCAATATCCAATTCCAATATACAATTCAGAACCTAATACCTAACAATCACTACATCCAATATTCGATATTCCCAACCCAAATCCAAAGTAACAAAATTCAGCGTTCAACATAAAAACAAAAATATATAAAAAAAAGAACATAAAAATTCGTAACACTTAAATCAACCATTTCACCAACCCCGCACTCCTCTCCCAAATAAAAAATTAAACCAGAGACACCGAGCCGCCATTCTCCAACCCCTAATCCAAAACTATCTCACGGAGAACCTAGACCGGTTACGTCGTACTCAGAATTTATCACGAAAACAGGACACAAAGTTTTTCGACCAGCGTATCCGAGAGGCTGGGGTGGCGGAGAACCGAACGAAAAGGGCTCATTGTTCATCCCTGTCGTGACACTCATGGCGGTCCGTGTTACGAGGCTACGGTCTCCGGATGCATTGAAAGCACAGGCTCGCTTCGTGTCGCTCCGGGCAAGTAACAATGCATAATAATGCTCGAACGGGCCGTATGAATTCAGGTTCTGGCATCGTTCGCAAATAAGCTGCTCGAGAATGAGAGGACGGTTCAACCTAACGATCAAAAAGAGACACGCTCGCGAAAAAGGAAAAGAAAAGGAAGAAAGAGACGAGAAGTTTGCTCGAAGAATACGTGAAATGGAAAACGGAGAAAGTTCCTCGGGAATGGCTCCGATTTATACATTGATGGTTAAAAATTCACAACGTCTCTTATCTTTGTGTCGGGACGTGAAAATTGGCGAAAATTGAGGAAAATTGGCGAAAATTTAAATTCTCGGCTACTTCAACGGGTTGCAACACAGTGAGACTTTAAAACCAGACATACGAAATTCGACAATTCGACGCAGCTCAGATTTCGTGTTTAAGTTTAACAATCACGCACGCGGAAAATGTAGCTGGCTGGCTACGGCAGCTAGGTGGAACCGCTCCATCGACCTGCTGTTTCCGATGAATGGAAATTTCCACGGATCCTTTTCCCCTTGATCCTCGGGGACGTTGCTCGAAATCCAGGGTGTCCGTTATGATATTTCCTCTCGAGCGGAAAAGGAACAGAGTAACAAGAGGATACGAAGAGATAAAAAGAGAAAATAGGAGAAGAAAGAAGAAGAAGGAAGAAGAAAGAAGAAAAAGGAGCAAAAAGGAGCAAGAGGGATAAAAAGGATGCCCTCTCGCAGAAATCCATTCGACGATACACCGGGTGTCGCCGGGGTGAGGCCGAGTTTCGGGCGTTGTTCCAGTTCGGCCGCTAATATTGTATAGAGAAAGTGCCAGGGAGGGTTCTTGTACCGCGGAGAACGGAGGCGGAGGAACGGGAGAGGTCGTTGGAGATGGTGACTGTGCAGGGTAGAAGAAACTACCACCTCTGAAGGGTAGACAGAGAGGAACAGAGAGGAACAGAGAGGAACAGAGAGAAACAGAGTGAAACAGAGAGGAACAGAGTGAAACAGAGTGAAACAGAGAGCAATAGAGTGGAATAGAGAGGAATAGAGAGGAATAGAGAGAAAGAGAGAGAGACAGAGGGGAGGAGAGGGCTAGGTGATTGTGTTAGAGAGCGAGGCAGAGCGGAATGGAGGGTTCAGACGAGGTCAGGTCACGGGACGAGCTGCTCTGCTCGGTCGATAGAACGAAGCTACCACCTATGCCATACACCATGACAGGCTATGGCGAATAAACACGTATTGGTGTTAATACGTGTTTGTACACGTGTGTCGAGCCGACTTATTCGGTGCAACCGTGGTTTGATTTCTTTCGGTCCGACTCGTTGGATTTTGGATACTCTCGCGATGATGATTTCAGTGGTGGGTTAAATTGGAGTGGGATGAGGGTTCGACGGTATGCGGAGCTTGTTAAATTACAGCGAATGGTATTTTGTTGCGGTACAGGGTTTAGCGATTGATCCGAGCGTATTGAATTCTCTATCATGCAACAGGGTATTACTTCTACGTTCTACGCGATAGTTTCTACAAAAATGTAACTATGAATCTGAAACCTTGTTTGTGAACTCACCGTGGTAGGTGGAAATTAAAAATTTCTAGGATAGGGATTGTATTTATTTTTCAAAGTGGAAAATAATTTTACTCCGAAAGGTGAAATGTTCGTTGCTCCTTTTACAATTTTTTTTTTAATCATTTACCGAGGTTATTAAATATTTTACGTCAATATTCTGCGTTTCGTAAACATGTTCTCCGCACGAAATTCGTTGTTAGATCCGAAATTTCAATTACAATGTAGAACAGTTGTAATTTACAAACTCGTGTATCTTTTACTCGAGCCATTTTTCTAACCACTGGTCAAAATATTTCTATCATTCTGCCAGAAACATCTTTCGTTTCACCGCGCATCAAAGATACCGAATCTTAAGAAACTCTACGAAAATAAATCTTCTAAAAATATCGAATCTCTATTCCTTTCGTGTCCACCTGAAACTTAAAAGATCTCGTTTAGTCGCGCATCAAAGACGCGCCAAAAAAAAAAAAGAACAAGTCTAGAAAAATTGATATCAAACGAGACTTCGCAAATAATACCGAGTCTCGGTTCGTTTCTCGTTCACCTAGAAACTAAGAGTCAGAACTGACAGCAAGGTTGCAAAAATAGCCTTTCGCGTCTAACGTAACTCATAATTGTAGAATCAACCTTAATGCCAAAAATTTCATCGCTGTCAACGATATATATCGTTCAATGTCCGCGTCCAAAACAGGAACACGAACTTTCGAAGCTCAAGAATATATCTGTTCGTTCGAGAACAGTTTGAAGGAAGCGTCGCGGCATCCGGAGGATGTCCGACCTCACACGTGGCCGTTCCTCGCACTTCCGCGTCCGGTTTGCGGCCGATTCGCCTCATGGAAGACCTCGATAAGGTCGCGTTAAGGATTCAGGAATGGCACGATCGCACAGCATCGCGAGAACACGCGGAGTCGAGGCGAGTTGGAGGCGCTCCAAGAGGAGCTGGTGCCAGAAAGAGGAAAGCTGAAGAGTTGAATAGAAACAGATGGATGTCGGTGGACTGTAAACAAACGATCGATACCTGTGCCATTTGTACCATTTTGTTTCTATTTTTTCTTTAACCAGGAAAAAAAACAAAAAAAGAAAGAAAGAAAAGAAGCTCGATCGGACCGATAATTTTCGACATAAAAATTAACACTAGTACCACCGGCGATTAAAGTAGACTTATTTGTACGAAAAAAATCAAAATGAAACGTATTTGAAAAAATATCTATAATAAGGGTAACGATTCTTTCCGCATATTTCTTACAAAAAATCACGGAAAATCCCCGGAACTACGTTACTGTAGATTTATAAAATTTCTATAAGAAATTATGAACCAGTCATTTTGACTGGTTCGGTAGTTCCAGTGTTAATAATCGCGTCTCGTTTCCGTAACAAGCAAAGATAGCCAAACTGGAAGCTCTGTATTATTTAAACGGATTCGAAACCAGCTAAACGATGACTTAAACTCCCCCTAATTTCACGTGTACTGTATTATATTTTATTTGCAACAACTTAATTCGAACCTAACCCTGTAAACTCTAACATGTACTCTGGTACTGAAATAAAATCAAAGAACTGATCGAGAATGGAGTCGAAAAATGTCTACCTTGTCCAAAAATGAAATTATATTGTAATTATACGCTGAAGGAGTTCGGATGGTGATATTCGTCGACTCACCCTGTGTATCTATACAATTTGTTAAGGACTTAAGGGAAATATTGCGATCTCTCTGTCATGGATCTCGGAGCACGATCGAAGGATCGAATGGTAATCGTGGAAATGACTTTTACGATAAAACGAAGTCAAAGTCAAGACAGAGATCTGACACGGACCTCGCTCAACTCGGTCAAGGCAGAAGACCGTTAGAGCTCGCAGGACACACTTTATACACACGATGGAGAGAGAGAGAGAGAGAGAGCCGCGTGTATCGCACTTTCAGCAAGCAGAAGCGTCGAAGATGATGACACGATCGATCGATCCGCGTTTATGATACACTTCTAGCCCGAGCTTCGACAATTTTAGGTGTTTATAAGTTAAACGAGGAACACGGTAGACTGTCGTATAACGCGAGCTTTTAGAACGTCAATTCGTACAGAGCTTATGGTATTAACGCCAGAACCATCAAAATGGTCCAGACGACCAACTAATACTTTGTTATAAAAATTTTATAACTTTGCACATTTTAGAAAATTTTTCCTGCGATCTTCTGTTAAAAATACAGATAAACCTTTGCTTCCTTGGCATTGCGTATTCTTTTAGGTAAACTAAATTTTATGTAAATTGATATTAATATTGATATCTCCCAATTTTATTTCATTTATTATTTCACTTCAACATTTCGTTTATTTCTACATTATATATATACATGTCGGTGATCGCGAAAGTGAATTAAGTCATATATTCTTCGCTTCTTCGTGATCTGAATGAAATTCAGATCAAGTCGACTTCACTATCGATTCGATTATTTTTCAAAAATTCTGGAACAGTGTAGCAAAATTGATCCATAAGATACAAAATAAATAAAAAGTTCGATTTCTTTTAGAATTTTAACTTAAACTACTTTCATAATCATCGTTTTGATTGCATTTGGTACAATGAAGTATATTTAAATCGGTTCTGGCGTTAACCGCGTCACAGGAGACTCTGCTGTATTTTAGATAACAAATTTTCAGCTGATCGGGCGAAGAAAATTTCTCTGGACGTTTTTAATCCATTAGCGACCGATGACACTTGTTCTTCTCGTGGCTAGAGGGGGAGGAGAAGGCGGGTTTCGTCCGCAATAAAAATGGGGTCAAACCCCTCTTGTGGGCCAAGGTGTCGCACGTGTTAGGTGATCTCCGCTTTCAGTAACAATCGCACAGCGCACGTCCGCGAGAATTATTAATCGTACACTATTTGCCGCTCAGACAGCGGCGAGATACCGATCTCGAGCACGTGGTTTACCTCTTTCGCACGGCTCGATCGCGACGCTAGGGACTGGGGAACCTTCTTCTCGATTCGTTCGCAATTTCACTGGAGTTTAATCATGTACGCTGTATTTGCAATGGAATTACAAAAAAAAAAAAGAGTTCTCATTGTTCCCTAATATTTCAAACTTTCTCTAATTTATTTATTTACGGAAATTACTCTTTAGTACAGAGGAAGAAAAAAATAGGTGTTTAAATAACGAGGAGGAAATTAAAGGAAGATTGTATTGGTTATTGGAGATCGTCAAGAAGCATCCGTTTTGATAATTAAGACTGGTAAATTAAATTTACAAAGTTATGTAAATTGTTAGGAGAGATTTTGAAAATTGAAAAAAATTGTAAATTATGTTGAATTATTTTTGAAAACTTATTAAGAATTGTGAAAAATTAAAATTGTCGTTATCTTTTAGTGATTCAAACTTTTTTTCAAGATAGAAAAAAAAACAAATTTTTACTTAAAAAAATGTGGAAACCATTTTGTGGTCGAAGAGTCGAGAGATTTTTAAGAGAAATTTGAAAGAAGCTTTGGAAACGATGATTGTATTGTGTTATGGAAAATATTATCGTTTTTTTTTTTAGCAAAAAATATTTTTGGTCATCTGTGTAAATTCTACTTTAAGCTAGTTGTTAATTAACTATAAAAACTCTAAAAATAGGAATTTAATTTCCAAGGGGGAAACTTATATTTTTAACCAACATCTCTGACGATGGGTCACCGGTAACAACGCGCAAACGTGAAGCTTGCTAAAACTGTGTTACTAAAAAAATTCTTCCTCTTTCTCTCAATTTTACACATCAATCGAACATGAAAATAGAAATATAATTTCTGATTAAACTGCTCTATCAAAAACATTAAATTTGCATCAAACTAGAATTAAGAATTATTCTTTCTGATTTTTTACCGAATTAAATCGTTCGTCACAATCGTTAATAAAAACCTAACGATGCTCCGTACAATAAGAAAGAAAAACTAAAAACAAAAAAACGAAGCGAATTTCATTTTCCCCGCAATGGAAATCGTTAGAAAATTTAATCGATTGGTCAAAGTGCTGAAAACTGAGAAAAATTCCCGAGAAAAATAAGGAAATAATTTAACGTTCAATTTCTCTCAGAAATTTCTCCAATATAGTCGCGAAGAGTAACAAATAATCTCGGAAAATAAAAACTATCGTTACCTCTCAACAATTCAAACTTTCCCTACGAGCAGTGCTGAACTTTTTATTAGTCCAACATTTCTCCCACACAATTTTCACTTTTTCTTTCGAGTGTATCGAAGCGTCGGTCGACCACGCATCGATCGAACACGCCCGTTTGAATGATAACGCGGGCTGGTATCCAATGATTTCCTCTGCTCCACGCTAAAATCCCTTTGCTGAATGTATACATTAGAGAGTATGCGAGGGGTGCAGCCCTCAAACAGATATTCCAACGCAATGTTGTCGAGAGCGATCCCGCGGATCGAATATACACGAGGGGTGGACGCGTACGTACCACCGCCTTTCATCGAAAAAGAAAAAAGAATAAAAAAGAATAAAAAAGAAAAAAAAAGAAAAAAAAAAAGAAAATCGCCAGCTGTATGGCTCGTGTTCAATAAATCGTCCGCAACGATAAAGAAAAGTAAAAATAAAATGGATCGGGCGGACACTTGACAATTATCGATTTGTCTGCTTGCAAATAGATGGTTCTAAGGATGGATATTGGGTTTCTTTTTTTTTTATTTATTCGTCAATTAACTTGTTTCTTTTGTGTATAAAAACGCGATTTTTCTGGCGATTCGTTCTTTCTACGTGGAATATTAATCCTCTATTTTGCTTTGCGTGACTTGAGAGTTACATACTCGTGTATTTATATTTAAAAGAATTTATTTCATTTAATTATCACTGTACTATTCAATTTTGTTACTATATTAGTGTAACGATACCACATCTATAGCAATTATTACTTTAAAAATTTCGCGATCAAAGTAAAATACTGTAATCAATCGTAGCTTCTTTCTCTGATAAACGAACAAAATTCGGACTATAGAGGGTTAAAGGTATTGTTGTTTGATGTCTATTTGCAGGATGACAGAGGTACGATAAAAACTTCGAAAGTAAAGTAAAAATTGTATCAGTTAGCGACGTCTGTGTTTAATTTAAAGAAATATATTTTTGGACTGGCTGGTGTGTCGTGACTGGTCGCACCCCCGCAGCACGAAAGGAGCAATTTTCCACGAGATTTTTCTCGATCACGTCACAAACGACCTTCACCTCTCTGCGCTTTCGTCAGTTTTCCATTGATCGAGAGACCACGTGAACCAACCGAGTTCTTGACCCTCGATCGGGGGCTGTTTAAACCGGTTTCTGTTTTCGCGCCGTTTTATTAACCCTTTAATTGGTTCGGGTGTCTGGGAGACTGATCGGAATGATGTGTAATTTTGTGTCGTAATTTTTTATTACTTATTATTTCGTGCTTCGTGAGCTGTTGAATTTTTGTTAGCGAATGTTTTCTTATTCTTGTGGTTTGATAGATTTTTGTCATTGAATATCTTTCGTGTCTGTGATTCGCAATTTTTTTTTTTTTTTTAATGCAGAATTCTTTAGTTTTGTAAGGTAATTTTTGTTCATATTGAATATATTTTATTTTTGTGATTGGCGATCTTTTTTCCACGCAGTATTTTTTACTTTTGTGACGCAATTTTTTTTCATTTTACTATTAAATATATTTTATGTCTGTGATTTGCTATTTTCTCGCTACTGAATATTTCTTTATTTCGTGATTTCCAATTAAAGCTCTCTCGTTTCTTACAATTTCCTATTATTTATTAACGCAACGAAGTTTAAAAAGATTTATTCCAGCAAATAATCACTGAAAGGTATAACTTTCCACATAAAAACTATAATAAAACTTAAATAACTTATTTTGTACGAGAAAGAGTATCTTTAAGAAAATTCCAATGCTTAAAAAAATATCGGAAATATTACTGAAATAGTAAAACAAGTAAAAAAAAAAAAAAATAATGACTCTATAAAATTAAAGCAAAAGTATGGAAAGTTAACCTTAATATCCGATCGATCTCTCGAAGGTTGAATTCACCGAGCGAAGATCTGGACAGACTTATTGACGTGGAAATATATTTGATAGCAGAGGAGACTGCAGGAGGATTGAGTTCACCCGTTGATACAGTTTATTGTCGTTAGCAAGAAATTGGGAAGGTGGCCAAACTCGGCAAATCGATTTCGAGCGAGCTGGATACAACGAGTAAATATTTGTGCTGCAGAGGAGGATACGCTAATCGATTCAATTTCAATCATACTGTCACGTGTCTGTTTCTACATGAACGCGCTGTTTATGTTGTACAAAAAGACTGCTCCGTATTACAAATTTAAATCCTCAAACAAACTTTTCTTTTATTTTCAAACTCCATTCAGAACCGCAAAAACAAATAAAAAAAAAAAATTCAATGGCAAACAGAGGTTTAGAAAAAGAAAAAATTCACTGAAAATATGGAATTTTTATAACAAACACGGTGCTATCGGAGAAATAAAAAATTTTGATAAACCATAAAAAAAAAATAAAATAAAATAAAATAAAACAGAATTTCAATAACAAACATTGGCAAACAAAAAAAATAATTCAACGATACAATCACAAGAGCTCCAGAAAATTTATTCTCACATTTTATCTCCACGATTATTTAAAAAAGAAAAAAAAATTAAGTCTCTTAATTTTCACCAAAAAGCTGCTGCTCCACTGAAAAACGACACGATAAATCTCGTGAACCGACGCCAAATAACTTGTACAAATTGCTTACAACCATACAGAACATCGCTATAGCAAACCTCGACAAGTTTTCTCGCAAAAAGGCAAAAAGGTAAACGAACGCCAGGACACGCGTTACTTTACTGCTGCTACCGATTTTTCAATATCACGGGAACATCATCGTGGTTCGTTCGCGGGGCAATAAAACGGTATCTCGATCGTATAAAATCGCACGACAGACGCAGATAACGCTGTTACTCGGACCAGTGATAAACCGAGTGTCCATAAATCTCGCGGTATGTCCAAGTTCAGGTGATGTTTAGTGACCGCAGTCAGGACATAATTCTGAGACTTACGGTTGGCGAACCGCGAATCGAAACGACATCGTTCGAGCGAGTACGCGTTAGCTTCTTACAATCACCTGAACGATTCATCGATTAACACGTTGACCGCCACGCCGAAATCACATGTTTTGCTCAGGACGCCATGACTCGGGACGCCATGTCTGTAGATAGAAGATTGGATAAAAATGAATCTCTCATTTTTGATCTTCCGATAAAAATTTTTAAAAGTTGAATAGTGCACGCTTTATTTCAAAGTATTCTCTAATAGAGAGATCTCTGTTTTAAATCTTTATTTAATTTTTACAATTATAAACATTCGAAGCACTCCGGTCACCGATGACCACCGTGGCGCTACAAGAGAAACAATCTTCGTGTTAATCATTTATTAAGTGTAGAAAAAAATTCTACATCATCGTTGAACCGAGACCATTCACAAAAATATAAGAATTTCTGGTTACGAATGAAATTAGTACAGTATTGATCTATTTCAACCTATTTCAACCTATTTCAATCTATTTCAATCTATTTCAATCTATTTCAATCTGTTTTAATCTATTTTAGAAAGTAATTATAGTCGATCACAATTTCTCAAACAAGTTTTAAGATTGATAAATAATATTCCAAAGACAGGAGAAACTCCGTTCGAGTTAGAGTCCACGAGCACCAAAGTTTTCACGAAATATCAAGACACCTCTGATGGTAATCGATACGGTAGCCTTGAACGCGAATTTGGAAATCGGCCATTATGATTGGAGAGACATTGCCGGCGACTTTGATTTGTCCTTAACCCCGTTTCTCAAACGACAGAAATTCTGCGCTAAATTCGGATAATATAGCGACTAAACAGAGGAACGATGTATTTTATGCGACTTTGTTCCGAGAGCTTCCAAAAATGGAACCAATTTATTTGCTTTCAGCCAGTTCTTCGAATCCACGTTTTATCGTACAAGGTTCAGGTTCGGGTTAATTAACCCCTTGTCTTATTTCTTCAATATTCATACACCGTTGGCAATAGCTGTTCGCTGCTTTGACACTCTGTCGAGCGCGAAGTATCGAAATATTACAAGTGTTTCGTGTTTGTTAATTTTCTATCTGGTTGGTTGAAATTATACTTAAAATAAAAATTCAGCTTCGTCATAAATGTTGCGCGTTTTTATCGCATTTTGATCGCAATAGGCGCCACGAGTGTGACTCGTGATTATGGAGCAAAGGGTTAATATCGTCGAACGTGACACCAAACGCGCAAACAAATAAATAACAATTCAGAGCTCAAGAAGGTTTCTCGGTCAATTTTCGTTGAAGTTCCGTTTAACCGGCAGCCTTCGATGGCGACGAGCCTTGGGACACTTTCATGTCGAGCCTACGATCAATTCTATTGATTATCGACACCGAGGTTAAGGTTAACTTGTCGTTTGAAAGGGGTTCCAACGCGTCCGCGGAAAAAGCTCGCGTTCGGCATTGATTTTTCACTCGATGCTTCAGCTCATTATAATATCGATTATAATTTTTTTTTTTGATCCAACAATCGAAAGATGGATCAACTCGGATTAATTCTCTATCCGACAAACGAACGACTCGGACACTGTATCGTGTGTTGAAAAAATTATATCAATTAAAGTTAAAAAAATCAATTAAAGTTAAAAAAAAAGTTAAGTTTAGTTTAAGTTCAGTTTCTGAACGATTAAACAGAAAAATTGCTTCGCTGCTGAATTTGTAAAATTTACGTAAAACGGTGGATTCACTTATTTCTCTCGGTAAGCTTTTTATTATATAAAAACTTAAAATTAGAAGAAAAAATTTAAAGAGATACGTATTTAAGATTGCGCATTTAAATGCGCCATTTTGAAAAGTTCAAACTGCTCGATCGTATCAGTCTTTTTTATCGAATACCGTTTCATCTGCATAAAATAATAAATTTCATTGGTAGATGCACAGATTGGAGCAAAAAGTATGGAAAACCCTGTGACCTGTGTGTAACGCGTTAACTTGCACAATTTCGATCGCAAAAACAGGCCAACCACCGACACCGGCCAACTACAAGAAGTCGAGGCTCCGCTGTTTTCCTCGAAAAAGAAACGAAACCGAGTCTCGAGACTTTCTACGATTATTCACGCCACTGATTCATCGTCGCTACCCTAAAACGGAAGAAAAGGCACCTGACTATTACGAATATTAACCTTCTGCGCTCCACGCGTTGAGCACAATGGCGTACTCAGAAATTAAAAAAGAAAAAAGAATTATAGGAAAGTAGAGTACATATGTACTCGAAACATAATGTTTCCTTTTTTTATCGCATCTTGATTAATTTCAGAAATTTCTAGGTTACCGTTGGTAACCATTTTGTAGCTTTCTCCCAATATCTAATGGCGGCATTTCCGGCGAGCAGCCATAATGCACGCCCACCGATGTTCAATCTGATTTATGAAAGGAAGACCAGTACGGTTCCTATTCCAATAATTCCATTATTGTAAATAAAAAATCAATAATATATATTTCATGGAAAATTATCGGTTATCAATTTAAACTTAGGTTTAAATTACAAACGATTAAACGCAACATTTATCTAATTCACAATTTTAGTNCATCGCAGCTACCACCCTCCGAACAACCAAATTTCCAACCACCCACTCTAGTANAATTAGTACCAATTTTTTCCTCGGAAAAAAATGGCCGCGAAAACATTTCTTTCTTAAACAAAAATGGCTTTAAAAATATTTCTTCCTTAAACAAAAATGGCTTTAAAAATATTTCTTCCTTAAACAGAAATAGCCGTAAAAATATTCTTCCACGATATTCATCCTTTAAATCTAATCAAATCAAATTCAAATCAAACTTTAACTGTTTCTCATATTAAAAAAAAAAAAAAAGAAAGAAAGGAGAAAAAAGAAAAAAAAGAAATAGAAAGAAATAGAAAGAAATAGAAAGAAATTAAGATGACCTCCTTTAGTCAAAACACTCTGTATAACATCGAAACTTTCAATCGACGTATCCTCCTCATTCGTGTCTTTCCCGATGTATATCTCTGCTCTCGACGGAATACAGAGGATCACATCTCGATCACGGTGATCGAACAGGAAACGACGGAGGTCGCTCGGGGTTAGGTCTCCCGTGGGCTTGGCATAGAATGGAACGGTGAGAGGTGGCGTATGCACAGGACGTCCTCGAGAGCTCGTTTTACGCGTCCTAGACGACCTCACCGTCGAAAATAACCATTTCGATGGTCGGACTCGAGGTACCCACGCCTTCGAGTCCATTGTACGCTTTTCGCTTCGATCCCGCCGCCTGTTTGCGCAATCCCGGAAGCGGTACTGGCTTCCGACACACGCGGCCTTTCGTTTCTGTTATACAAACGAATTATCCGAACGGTTCTTGGCCAAAAGCTGTTCTTTCCTTGGATCGATGTGTTTTTCTTGGATCATGCTCGATTTCATACCTTTTTTCATAGTTTCAGCGACGTGTTCGTAAAACATTTTCTTCTTTTTTATATATATTTGTTTAGAAATTTTATTTCGATGCTTAAAAATTATTTCTAGGTTTTTTTACATCGTAAGTTGTTTCGATCAAATTTAAGAGTTGTTTTGTTTGTTATTTAATTATAAGTTTGGCTTTTAGGAAGTGAAAAGTTTGGAACTAATTTATATCAATTGATACGTGGTTTTGAATATTGACAGTAAGTTTACAGACGATTCGAAGCGTTCGCTGGGAGCACTAGTGGTGCTTGGGACAGTTAGAAAGAGTTCTACTGAGTTTGGGTAGGTTGAACCGGAAGTGTATGAGATAAGTTGAGAGGAGTATTGCAAGTGACAAGTTTGCTAACTAAATTGTTCCTCTACAAGGTAACTGCAAATGAGTGTAAATGAAAATTGCTTCGTCTTGAGTACAAAATTCTACCGAAAGAAAAATTGTTTTCTTAAGGAACACAGAATGGAAGCAAAAATTTCAGAAACGACTATGGAATAGAAAAAGAAAATTACGAAACCTTCCTTTCACTCTACGAAACACAAAACTTGGAGTAAAATCAAAA
>SMSQ01026176.1:6534-27673 GCA_019453375.1 Ctenoplectra terminalis | reverse complement strand
CAGTTATAATGCGTATATGGGCATTTTTATAGACAATTCCTGTGTGTAAGAATAAAGATAATTTATGTCGATAGACTTTTATACTGAAAAAGTATTAATCGACGAAGTTCGGCATGGTCTTGTGGATTACAGCGAGTAACAAATGAATCAATGCAAATAAGTTACAAGCACAAATGAAAAGAATGGTTATTTGTTACACAGAGCAAATTCCATGAAATGTTTAAAAATCTAGAAAATTTGCCATATTTACAGAATTCTTTTAATTATAATAGGACTATATTTATAGGAACAAAGTTGTATTCAATACTTGATTTACTTAACCACTGGTGAGCGTCAGTCTAATATGAATTTTTATTATCTTGCTTGCATTGGTGACGTAAAGAATAGACAAACATAGATATGTTCGAACTCAATTATATAAATATGAAAGCTAATTATTTGAACGAAAAATTATAGGTATTGTGGTATTTTTTAGTAAATAATATATCAGACGGATAGCGGATATAATTAAAAAAATATATTTATACGTACACCTGTATATCATTTCTCTTCGGACAGAAAGTATTTGTCTATATTCTTTCTGAAAAAGAAAATTCTTTAATAGCTGCACAGTTTCTTAAGAGGTTTTATTCTACATATAGTGCTCAAAAATAGATCAACTTTAGGAATTAATTATGAAAAAACTATGAAAGTTAATTAAATAGGACTTCTTGTATTTTGTTAGGCATATCGTGCACTGTAGAAATCTACTTTGTTTTTTCTAATTTAACGCTACAGATGTCGCTGAGAAGTCGTTAAATTCGAGGTTTTAAAAAAATCGACCACAACGGTGTGCAGTCTAGCACTTAAACTGTTGGTTTATCGCAGATTATTAGAGGGCATGAAATAGCGCAGAGTTAAACATTAAAAAATGAAAGAAAAGCTCAGTTTTTGATAAAATTATACTTAAAGATGAGAATCGATGTTTGGCAATGTTTTTCTGCCTTTCAACGCCTGTAAAAAGCATAAGTTTTTAAAAATATTTTGACGCTTCAAATATAAAAAACATTTTTTTCTTCTAATTTTTTTACAATTCCAAATTCTAAATTAGTAAATTTGGATAAACTTAAGGTTTACCACCTATAGAAAAGTGTATTCTTCGGTTTAAAAAAAAAATTCGTTCAAATTGATAAATTAATTTTTGAGATATCGTGCATACCAATTTTCTAAACAAGGTTTCGAGAAAAACGCGTTTAAAGTTTTGCACGAAGAAAGAGATAAAATTTTGTTTACTTATGGCTAATCTACCATGTCGGGACCATGTCAAACCTTCCATCTCTTCAAGAAATTGATGCAAGCTTACTACATTATCTTTTTTTGAACTTTTGGTCTCTTTTAACGACTTTGAACCTCGATGTCTAGCGGTGGCTATACGCTTATAAAATGATAAACATATCACAGATTTGTCAAAACATTGAGATAGCGCATCCATAATAGACTAGATTTAGTATGTGGAACGATTGACTAGACTAAATATGCCTATTAAAAACAGAAGAACAAGAACAACCTCGTGAGTGCAGAAGATTTGAAAAATGAAAAAAAGAAAAAAAGAAAAAAAATCGATTTTTTTAAATGTCTAAACCGGAACCTCCGCTTAAGAATCTTACGCTTGTTCTGTCATTCGTAAATGAATCAATTTATCGATGAACGATAATATTCTATTCAATTATTAACGACAGTTCTTTAGCGTTGAACAGTTTCTAATATTTTAACGCCTTTATTTTATAAAGGAACATATAAATGATAATTAATAATAAAAGTTTTATAAAATAAAGGATAACAATTGTTTTGTCGTTGCATAAGATGTATGTTAGCAACTTGATTAGTTATGTTTTAAATAAAATCAGGATGCTTAATATTAATATTTAAGAATAATATAAATTTGTTTTAATCCTTTCAGATCTAACTGCAATTACAAATTGTAAATAGGTTGGAAAGTTTCCCTTGTTAAGAACATGAGTAACATTAAAAAAAAACGAGGGAAAAAATTAAGGCAAAGTTTCAAGTGTTTACGCAGCCCAATAATGTAGGACAAACTACAACGGTTTTGTGTGAGTTCCATAAAAATGATGTAATTATAATAATGAAATTAAATTAAGTTTAACATAGAGTAAAATTTTTGCTATCTTTAATACTGTTTTCAATGTTAATTTAAATCTTTCAGGTGCAATCCACGCACGACGATGTCAAGAAAGTTATATATTATCATTGTTGAATATAAATTTATTAAAAATAAAATACTAGAATACAAATGTTTTTGCTTGTATAACTATTTTTCACAGACTATTGTAACTTTTACTAAAAATTTCTTCAGTTTTTCATTAATAACCTTTATAAACTAAACCTGTTCGCGGTGACAGGCAATCAATAAAGAATTACAAAATGGAAACGATTAGATCACAAGTGACTCTTTGTATATCAAAAGAAACCGTAGATATTTTTGTTGTTCTTGTACCTTTGATACAGAAATAAACAAACGAATAGGTTTAAAAGGGAAATTACTGGTGGTGATCGCGTTGAAATTTATAATCGGAGGGACCTTGACTTTCATCGATGGACGTGCCCCTTTTTCCAGCACCACCAACCCTCAGGGGTGTAGCGACGCCTGTCAGTGATGTGGTAGACGTTGTGAACTTGACACCTGTTCCACTATCCGCGATTGCATGCACTCGTAAACATGTCGGGACGAAAACGTGCAGGGCGATTGGAATCCACCGGATACAACATTCTACTCGTAGGAACTTGGTACATCCAAAATCAAAGGACCAACTTCAACATCGTGTCACAGAGTTCTGCATAAAAATGACGGAACAACAGAGGAATGACGAAAATGAAGACGATGATGATGTAGTTTGCGCAATCGGTATGATCAATTTTTATCAGTTTTTCTTACATTGTAGTGCAATATATATTAGAGGATTGAATTTCGATACCAATAAATCAAAAACTTCAATAAGATTATTTAATCGGAACTATTTAGGTCGAAACGTGTATCAAGGGTAGGAAAAGAAGAGGTAAATATTCCCGATTCTATAAACTCTAGAATTTTTTTATTTCTTAGTGATTTAAATACTCTATTTTTTGTTTCTTTTGTTTTCTAGACAAACAATTGATCATCAGCTTAGTTAGTGAATATTATTAACAGATAAATAAGTATAACCGAAAAAGATAATAGAAATACATTCTTTTTGTCCAATAAATGCTTATTTTATTTAAAAAATGAATTCTTTTTTAATGTTAAAATATGGAAAATATATTACATTATACATATACCTTACATAAATATAATATCTTACAGTTAAATCCGTATCGCATCATACAAGTAGAGCTGGTTCTTATAATTCATTTTATATCTTATTGCAAAACATTTAATTATTCTTTTGGTACGCATATATATATGTATTCACATCAATGCACTACTACTTATCAAACATATTAAGAGCATTGTACGTTTGATTACACGTTGATTAATTATTTAACGATAAAAGAAAACTAATTATACTTATAATTAATGAAAATGTTCATTAAGAACGAATTGAATTTTAAAAGCAAAAGGCAGCTAACATTCAATAATAGTTATAAAAAATTTACATTTTTTAAGTTGTATATACATTATTAATACATTTATTGGAAAATTAAGAAGCTGAAAATCTAGTTATCTTTTAATATCGGCCAACGAGATTAAAATTATAAATAGATACAATATACATATATGTATGCACATAAAACAATATCAACACATTCAAGATAATCACTTCTTACCCAAAATGGTAAAATTAAAAAAAAAGTACAATAAATGATACCTTAAATCCGGTTAAAAGGATTTTTTAAGTTTCAGTAATTCTTGAAGGTTCTTAAGCTTCCGTATAATTAATAGTGAAAACTTTACTCTTAACCCTAGATCCTCAATTCTATTTATAAACTGCGTAAATGTATACGACTGCATATAGCATAAGTTTGAAATCTATATTACTTGTTGGCTATACATTCTACTCGTCGTTTCATTAATAATGATGCGTCAAGAAAAAATAAATCGATACTTAAGAAGATACGAAAAATAAGACGGAAAAATACGCTATATATGTACACCAAAGAACTTACTAGAACTGTCAAATCGTGTCAAAACCTGCTTAGTTCTTTGAAACATGTAAATCTTTTGCACCTAATTTAAGCTTTGATCCAATATGGTATTACCTAGTCTAATGGTCACTTTCGTCTTGCACTGGGACTGTGTCCCAGTCATCCATTTGCTTTACATATGTCTCAAGTGGAATCAACTTAATTGGTTTCGTATTAAATCAACATTTTCCTGACGGTCAAATTACGTGGTTGCTAATAACCCAATCGGGTTGATGCAACTTTAAATTTAAATAAAAAAATAAATAAATAAAATTTTGTCAAGTAAGAAACAAATTTAGAATTGAATGCACTTTGCATATTGTTATGCAAGTTATGGAAATATATTGTTGAGATCAGAACTTACAGAGAAAATATGAACAAATGAAGCAATTTGTTTTCACGTTCATCATACTCATTGTCAGTATAATCGTATAACCATACCTACTGTTAAAAATTTAGGATTCCTTTATTCTATGATAATTTTAGTTTAAACAAAAAAAATCTATGGAAGTATAAATATATCTTATACTTATATAATAATTACAGTTCTAAAGCATAAAAATGATATTTTACGGTTGTAATAAGGTCAAATGTATTTTAGAATAATAATGATGATATAATCTATTATTTTTAGATACACCTACAACAATTTCGGAAGAAATTTCTCCGCAATACAAAATAGTCTCAAATTTCGAAAAATCAACAAAATCAGTAGCTATTCAAACGATAGTTGGACTACCATTGCGACTCAGAGTTTTACCATCTGTTAAAGATATTGTTGAAGACAAAGATGTAAATTCGACAAACGTGAAAGGATTCGCTAAAGTATGGAAGCATATTAGATTTTTGGGAAGACTATCACTCTCGTTGTTCGGTAAAAAAAAACTGATATCTTTTCTTTTGTTCATAAATTGTAACTGTTATTCAAAAAATAACGCCATAACAATAACGTTTGTGGCGGCCCTCCTACGCTCCACCACCAGAGGGACCTACAAGACCGACTTTCCCGCAAGTCCTCGGAAACAGTACGATTAGTACTTATACCGATCCCTCTCCTAACTTCAACATCCCTCACGTCTAAGGCACGGGCCTGCTAGGATGCCTTACTGATGAGTCCACTAGCAGGCCCCGGACGAAACGCTTCCTATCCTTTTCCTTTACATCATTATTCCGCCGCAAAACGTTAAATAATTTAAATACAGGCTGAATACAAATATAGTAAATTCAAATACTTTAATTTTTATTATTTTAAATACAAAAAAAAAATGAATAAATAAATTCGATTGGATTTAGAACCATATTTTTAATACGTTTTATTTATATTGCAGGATTATTATGGTTACTCGTTATTTGGGCTGTCGTGGGTGCAGCGGCCTTTTGTGCTACTGAAGGACCACGAGAACGTGAACAAGTTGTAAAATTGAAAACTATGCAGAAAGACTTAGCGGTTGGCTTAGCGACAGAATTGAGGCAGCTGCGTACAGAAAGAGAGGAAGATCTAGAACCACTTTGGAGCGATAAAGTGCACCAATATGTAGTGAAACATGAAGAATTAGTATTGATGGCTGTTAATTCTGGATATGGCGAAAGTGGAAACGGTGGAGAATTATGGACGTTTCCTGGTTGCATTCTTTTTGCTCTTTCGCTTCTCACCACTCTTGGTAATTTAGATTTATCTTATTCCTAATGGTTTAGTTTAGTACCATAATAATTAATAATAATTACCATTTTAAACAGCATTTTGATATTATTAATTTTTTAATCAAACGTTTTTAAAGAGTTTATATCAATTCTAATATTGGCAAGCTTAAAAAAATTAACGAATCTTTAAAAATACAGGGTATTTCACCTAGATTTATTACATTAAATATTTATACTATATTTAAAATTTCATAAAAACATGTCCTACAAAAATTACATAGTTTTGTAGGAGTTGGCACGTGACGATAATAGTTTTATTCCGTTGTGAACGCTTAACCAGATACACGATCAATTTTTTTTTTTTTACTGGAATGATTATTTTTTAGTGGTAGAAATCTCTAAAGGGGCAAATTCTGAGAAAAAGTGCATTCAAATACATATATCCTAAAATCTATAGTTTTGGAGACGAACATGTTGTTTCAATGATTTATTCAACATTTGTTAGTCAGTGAAACACTGTTACGGTAAAACGTAGATCAATACGAACCGTGATAACTTTCCGGTAAGTCCACGTCATACAACATAAAAGAACAATTTCGTTAACAAGTTAAATATCTTCAAAACTATGGGTTTTAGGACATATATGTATATTTCGTTACTCTTTTTCTCCAAATATCTCTTTATACAGGGTGGTCCACGCAACGTGTGCACCGTTATAACTTCCAAAATATGCATCGCATGAAAGACTATTATATACAAAAGTTTCATGGTTTAAAAGGGTAATTTTTTTTATAGGTGGAGGCATTTCGGAAATTTGAAGGTCGACTTTGTTTTTTTAAATGGAATACTATATTTTTTATACCAAAATATGGAAGAATGTCGCATTGTGAGTAAAAAAGTGTTGGCCTTCGTTAGCCCTAAACCTAATAACCGGCGAGTAATTTCACTTTATTTCTTGAAAATTTTCTTCGCGTAATATCAAGTCAGAGATTCAACTTATCACAGATTTCTGCAGGACAGCAAGATGTTTACTTGACGAATGAAGTGAAATTATTCGCTAGTTATTAGGTTTAGGGTTAATCAAGGCCGATACTTTTTTTACTCACAATTCGGCATTCTTCCATATTTTGTTATAAAAAATATAGTATTCCATTTAACCCTTTCGCTTCGAGCGCCGCTTATAAGCGGCGCGCACAATATGACTTGTGGGTACGAGCGCCGCTTATAAGCGGCGTGCACAATATGACTTGTGGGTAGCTTTGTAAGTTATAAATGTAAGTTATAAATGTTTATAAGTTATAGAAGTTATAATAATACAGTAAAAGTTATAAGTGATAAAAGTTTATAAGATTGTTTTATTCGGCAAGATAGTTATTTAAGACTCAGGAAAACGTATATACAGCAACAACGCATACTGCACGTATTCACGGGGCGTTAAAGAAACAAAGTCGACCTTCAAATCTCCAAAACGCCTCCACCTATAAAAAAAATTAACGCACTACATAGTGTACTCTTTTAAACCATGTAACTTTTTGTATAACATTCTTTCGTGCAACGCATATTTTGAAAGTCATAACGGTGCACACGTTGCGTGGACCACCCTGTATATTTCTACCCACAAAAAATGGTTATTCCATTTAAAAAAATCAAAGTTGACTTTCACGTCTCATTAACCCATCCCAACAGAATAAAACTTACTATACATTGGTTCTCATAAAACTATGCGACTTTTGTAGGAAATGTTTTTATAAAATTTTAAATATTGTAAAAATATTTTAGGCGATAATGTTAAGTAAAGCATATCTTTACATGTTTAAATAACACAGTTATAAATTTATAAATAAATATATTTATCCTACTTCTTATAAATTAAATTTTAAAATATTAGGAGTTACAGCGTTTTTAATTTGCTTTCGTATGTTTTAACTTGCAGGTTTTGGTGCTCCGGTTCCACGAACGACAGCTGGTCGAACAGTAACCGTTATTTTTGCAGCAATAGGTATACCGGCACATTTTCTTTTGATTATGAATCTTGGCCTTTTGTTAGCAGTACGATTACAGAGGTATGCCATATCCAGAAAGTTTGCCGAATATGATCAAACACATCCAAAATGTTTGGCACCGGTACCCAAATGGGTTAAAGTAGTACCCTTCGTTTGTGTAGGTAATTATAAAATCATATGTATATATATATACACTATCGCTCAAAAGTATTCACACACTAGCTTACTATTGACTGACTGTAATTAAAATTTCAAATAGATGGACTTGCAATGATTTTGTTATTTGTTAATGTTACAGTTATCCATGAATAGTAGAATATTATAATATGATACAGCTGATTTTTGTTCATAGTCTATTTAACTGGTAATGAACAACAGTAAAATTGGTGCCCATTAGCTATCAAATCTAATGAAACTATTTTGAAACTATTTTGAAACTAATTTCTCGCTAAACTACGTGTCAAATAGAATTGATAGAAAAATTACCACAGTTAGTTAAAGTAGTAATATTTAAAAATGGAAACAGTACATGGGGATTTATGATACCGAATTTAAGGAATTTAAATTTTTCCGAAAAATAATTTTAGTTAGGAGAATGTTCCGGTCTAGAAGGCTAGAAAATTAATAGCTAAAAGTTTTTTTTTAACAAAATAAATAAAATAGGAATCTACAGTTTTCTTACATCCAAATATTCTGAATCTCAGCGTTGCATTTCGTAACAATCCTCTTTTCCAACTGTGAGATTTCTAGATTTTTAACTTTAAATATAAATAAAAAAAAAACAAACATATTTTTAAAGAACACAACATTTCCGAGGCAATGAACCTATAAAAGGTTTAAAAAAATTTTGGTTTATTCCTTTTCTGAGCTTTAAATTTAAAAAAACTTTTTTTTTTAACTTTTTTACATTTCTAAATTACAAATTAATAAATTTGGATAAACTTAAGGTTCACCACCTACAGAAAACTGTATTCTTCGGTTAAAAAAAAGTTCGTTCAAATTGATAAATTAATTTTTGAGATATCGTGCATACCAATTTTTCAAACAAGGTTTCGAGAAAAATGCGTTTAAAATTTTACGCGAAGAAAATGATAAAATTTTTTTACTTATGATTATATCAAATTTTCCGTCTCTTCAAGAAATTGATGCAAACCTACTGCACTATCTTTTTTTGTAATTTTCGTGCCTTTTAACGACTTTGAATCTTGATGTTTAACGGCGGCAATACGCTTACGGTCTAATGTAAAATCTCGACAAACATTTTGATTTACGAGCTTACAATTACTCCCATTATATTCATGACTTTTAATAATAATATAGTCATCGTTGAACGTAAAAGCAACCAAATACATATGCTGCAACTTCTATCTTTGATCGAAAGAAAGACTTCTGTCTTTGATCGAAAATAGAATGGTTAGCAATTGCATCATAAACATAGCACATCGGCAATTGACTAGATTGAGTATATGGAGCAATTGATTAGATTGAACATGCCTATTAAGAACAGTGGAATAAAAACCACTTCGCGAGCGCGGTGTGTTCGATTTTTCTCGAACGTCCTCCGGTACTCAAATGCCTGTTACTTCAGAAATTTTTTGAATTTCAAAAAATGCTTTTAAAAATATCTTCTTAAAGGTTTGAAGATTCGAAAAATAATAAAAAAAATAATTCGATTTTTTGAGATTTCTACACTGAAACCTCCCCTTAGTAAAGTAATCATTATTCATTTCTATATCTCTTTTCCAATGTTCTCTAAACTTATTTTATTAGTATAAAAATCTTGAGTTTTTCTTGCAAAAAATGAATTAACTGCTGTTTTTATCTCGTTTGAAACAGTCTCAAATCATTTTTGTATGCTCTCTTTTTAATAACAGAACGTTTTCTACAAATTCTCGTTTTGCTGCATTTGCTGCTGTATTCCCGAAATTTAAATTCATACAGTACGGAAACATGAATTTTTAACACTTCGTTTAGGATCTTTAACCTTGGACAGTTAACGGAACATTGAAACGAACAAAAAATTCGAATCGTGTATACCAATTAAGTGGATAAAACCTTCTAATTATGCCATCATTGTTATATTATCTCTGTAAAATACTATACGAAATTTGATTTGAATTTATCTCTGACAAAAAACTGCACGAACTTTTTACGGTACCTAATACATTATTGGCAAGCTTTGTAATATATGATTTAAATTTATAATCTATTGATGCAACAAGAATCAATATTGGATAAAGTAATTAATTTGTCATCAATTTACGCATTTTAGTAACATTCCTATAATGTTACTACAAATTGGTCATGTGTCCGAATACGTATGAGGGATAGTGTTTAGAGAAACAGCCACAACGTGAAATTTTGCGTACTGGCTGCTTTTAAAAAATCACAACGCGTTTTGGTGCATTAAAAAATATCATGATACAAAATTCGTGTTGTGGTTATTGAAGAAAATAATCACAATAGTTCTTGCTTGTTACCTTTTGCAGCTACGATGCGATGCGAGACAAGGTTTCGCTAATTTTCAGAAAAGGTAACAATACATAAACTCTTTACAAGCTTACTTCTCAATTAATCAAATATATATGTAACATTACAATTGGTAATAACAGCAGAACATGTTTATTTTTACAGGATCTCTTAAAATGACACTTAGAATTGTACTTGATATTTTATTAAACAACATTTGCATTCCTTATCGATACACTGCTCGAACCTAACCCGAACCTATTTATTATCTTTTTTGAACAATATCGAAATCTTGTCCTATATTACATTATGACCACAAAAAGAAGCAACTACAACGTGTTATAGTATTTTCATAGTGCCACAACGCGTTGTGATCATTTTTTTTTTTTGTTCATTGACTGTTTTTATACTTCAAGCATAACACACATACACTATACACTATGTATACGTATACACAGAGCGTCACAAAATTTTAAGACTAAACTGATGTGGCATATTTAGATCACAATACCGACAAGCACTATAGAAACATTTTTTAGTTCTTTACATCTCTTTAATAAAGCATTTTTAGGTCCGAATTCATATGAATTGTTTCCATCCGTTTGTTTTCTTAAATAAACTGTATCAATTTAGCACCAAACCTTTGGAAAATCCTGCGTACATACGATTTTCTATTGTGTGACATTATTTATCTTTGAATCATGCAAAATCCGTATACATACATGTGTCAGTACATGCAAATACGAAGTGAAAATGAAATTAAAACTGTAAAGTTGTAAATGTAAAGTTAATTGTTTTCTTAGAAGCTTCATAAATTGATTCAATTCTTGGCCAGTTGTTTAATAGGATTTATTTATAATTAGTAATTCGTATGTTCAGAACTTTCGTTTTTGTGTTTTTAACTCCCATTAACAAATATAAACTGTAACTTATTTAGGTCTCCAATAAATTATTTAAAACTTTTAATTACTATCACAATTAAGATTTGCAATTTAGTATATGAAATCCAGTATACTTAGAATATGATTGAGAATTCCTATAACCTCAGTTACGGAAATGTTTTTCTCTCGAAGGACAATTCCTTGCTTCTTAGACAAAGAAAAAAAACAATACGATAGAAATCTGAAATTCTATGAAAATAAACGATGTATACTGAATTGATCGTCTACAAACACCCAAAACGTAACTTCATTTTTAAAACATAACTACATAACGTATCTCTAAAACATAATATTTTTGAACATAACTATATTCTAAATATGTCTACTAATAAGGAGTATTATATCAAGTCTATAACCATGATAAATTACGACCATTGTTAAGTAAAATTGTATTTACAAAAAGAAAAGAATAGACACAATTAATAAAAATAATTAAGTAATAAAATAAGTAATTAAATAAGTAATTAAATAAGTAATAAGAATAGAAAAACAGTAAACATTATAAAAATAATAAAAATAACGATCTCCACGTAATGTGGATTAAAATTCGATTTTAAAATGCTGAATTAAAACGGGTTTTGAAAACTGATAATTCATATTAAATTAAAATGTGATTTTAGAGGAAAGAATCACAGAGTAGTTACAAAAAATATTAGTACATAGGTATTCATTTTTGTTTTTTTTTTTCAATAAAACGTTTTTTGACCAGATTCTACATTTCATCTTTACAATATCAGGATTTCTGAATCACATAAAACCACTATAAAATGATAAAAAATTTAATATAATTGAGCGTAATTATAATAATTAGTACATAAGTGTCAACATAAATATGGTGGTGTACAAATGCTTTTTTGTAGCCACTGCATACGACTAGTTTTCATAAAAATTCACACGTAAAGCAACCAAGCTAATACACTTTGTACAAACACATTAAATATTTGTATATACACTCTGTATAGGTACTTTATACTTCGGTGTGTTGAATCTATTTCTAAAGTTACAATTTCTGTATCACGTACAATTCTTTTAAAGATACATTTAATATTAGGTTGGTGCATATGAAACGTCGGATTTTCATAGTATATAACAGCAACCCCGTGTCATTTCTTGACCTTACCAATTTATAAAATGTGATGTAATACCATGGAATGGTTAATATTCATTCTTAGAGCAATATCTTTTGATGTTTGACGCGAATTATTTTCCATCGGTGCTTTCAACACATCGTTATCCACCGATGTTTCGGTTCTATCACGTAACTAATTTTGTAGAAAAATTTCTAGAACAGAATTTTGCGAATTAACGCTGAATTTTCCTCCTGTTCACAATATTCTATCTAAACGCTCCGTTTATGTTCCCAGTGATTTTCGTAGCATTATTGTCAAGTTTCTGTTCGTATAAGAAAATTACACGAATATCAACGAAATTTATACTTGAAATAAATGTTTGAAAAGTGGCTGAAATGCATAATTCAGGAAAAAATGTTTCGAACATAATATGACTCTGATAATAGATAACCGAACTGTGTAAAAGGTTATCTCGTAAACAATCATACGGTGGAAACAGGAATACAAATATTTACATTTAATCAAAATACGGCATTTCGTATGCACCGACCTAATAAAATATACATTTCCTGTATGTTTTCTTCATCGTATCGTTCCTTCAGATTGAAAAACAATTTTATTATTAAACTCGTTAAATTAAATTCTATTCCCGCTAATTCTTAACCAAAAAAATACTGCAAATTGATTAACAGCCTCTTTGAAATATATCATGTGACAAAAAATGTTTCGATCGGTTCACCAACAGCAAAATTATTGAATGTGATTACGCGGTTTATTAATGAATGCTACTTCAATTTTTATGTTTTCAAATATCGTTCTTCAATTCTAATATTTTTTTGCCTAAAACATTTTTTCATATTTTGCATGATATATGAAACAAGATTTCAAATTTAGTGTTCCGATTGTTAAAAATTACTTCATTAGTTTTACATTATTGTCCATTTACTTTTAAACATTTATCTACTGTTTTTCATATTACATCGGACAAGGACAGACAAGGTTCTCTTTCAAAGATTCTAAGGTTTATTTAAGATAAAGGTTCTACTTACCCCTTTCTCTTCGAGTGAGAATTAACCCTTTTCAAATAAAATAAATGATTGAATAAACGTTTAGATGCAAATGAGCAACATTTACAGCAATTAATAAAGTAATTTTGAGGCATTAGAATACTGAATACAAATATATTTATGACAGTACTAAAATTCTTCCATTAATTATTAATAAACTGTGTAGTAAGTAATAATACGTATTAAATTTTTTTAATAGGAGAACAAATACAAAAAAATAACGATTTTAAATATAAGTCGTTCCTATAGTTTCACCTCGCGTCCTAGGTAAAACCGGGTACCATACTAACAACTAACAACGGGTACCATACTTACTGTAAGTACAGTAAAGACTCGATAAGTGTTGAGAATTTGGAACCGGCAAGGAACATTTAGTGGACAGAAAAAGGGACTAAGAGTCGAGGTGGTCGTAAAGATTAAATGCTTACATATCGGTGAGGCAATATTAATGCATCGAATAAACTTCTTTATTATCAATTTTTTTTTAATAAAAATTTCACTAACATATCGGTGAACTCTTGCTGATTGAAATGAGACCAAACACGATATTGTTACGACGATTGGTTACGATGATCAGGCTTGTAAATGTTCCTCTTTCCTCGCTGTTTCTTTCTATGCATTCACAGAAAGTAAATTGCTTCAAGATTATTCAGGTTAATTAAAAATATCGTAACAATTTCGTGTTTGGTCTCATTTTAATCAGGAAAGACTCGTATGTTAATGAAATTGTCATGAAAAAGAAATGAAAAATAAAAAAGTTCCGTCGCTGCGTTAGTGTTATCTCACTAACGCTTCAAAGGGAAGCCTTGCGGTGTCATATTTCTCCCATGCTTGCTTCAGGGGGAACCCCCCAGTGGTGGGAATAACCCGCGAACACTTAGCGTGTAGATCCTTTCGAACATTTAGGGAGTCTTTACTGTATTGGCTCTACCACCTATAACAACGGAATTTATCCAATTCTTAAGTGTAGAAATCACCCAGGCCTTTCTTAAAAGCGATTTTTATGTCTGCTCAACTTTTAATTTTTTTTCTCTTTCATTATAGTGTAGATCGAGGCTCCTCGTATTGTCGTGGTGCACATTTAGGTACCGGATGTTACCCTGTACGGTTTTAAAGTTTCTTAATTGGAGAAAATTTGATCAGAGCCTTCAGAAATACACAAGACGATATAACTTTAGTAAATATAATTGTAACGCCATCATTTTTTATCGATGAAATAATGGGCATTGCGATAATATGTAGCTACAACGACACGGGAAAATTTAAGGCCATTTTAAAAATGTAATTTTTTTTTTTACATTTTTAAAAATGTAAAAAATAGTATGTACCGATTTTATTCAGATACTAAATGTGATCGTGCTTCGAGTAAAATTCATTGATAGAAAAAAATTGTTTATTTTAAAAAGTTCCTAACGGTGCGATATCTAGTTTATTATATTTGTAATACGACTGTGTCCTGATATTATGATTAAAATATAGTGAAAGAATATGTATACTAGTTTCTTCATAAAGAAATGTTGATAACCTCAACATCTTAAATATAATGAATAAATAGTAACTTAAATAATTTAGTCGATATATGTACAACCTTTTTTAAATGATCAAATTATTTCAATGCATAATATTAGTATTGTACAATTTTTATGAAATTACTTAAAATTAAATGAAATAAGAGTTAATAACAAATAATACTAATGCATCATGCACAGTGTTAACTCTATTTTAAATATGTCCCCTAAGAAACACCATATTTTTATTAAAATTTTATTTAAATAGGAAATCAATTAATCAAATTAAAAAAAATAATCAACTATAGTTGTGCTATCAAGAATAAAAATAGTGTAAAAACTATGCCATTTAAGACACAATTAGACACAATTAATTTATTCATTATATTTCCTATGGAAAGATATAAACTTGTTTAAATTTCAAACTGTCAACTACTTGTATGTTACTGTTTCTTGAATATGTTGCTTAAAATGTATCATTAAATGGATGAAAACATACATATGTATATACTTCGCACAATTTCATCACCTGAAATATTTATTCCATATTCATAATAAAAATTACAAATTTTAAAGGAAATATCATAAAACGAAAAGTGTTAATTTTACGTAAAATTACTCTTTTGAATAGTTCAAAATAATTATATTCAAAAAACGAATAAATATATCTTTCAACAAAAAAATATAAAATGTAGCTAAATAAATCAATATTTTTCATTACCTAAGAAAATTGCATTGAAAATTTCAATTTTACTGAAACTATACAGTATCTAATAATATAGTTACATAAAAAATATCAAATTCCATGTACAAAAAAAAAAAAAAAAAAACTTTTCAGGTAATAAAATTGTGTAAAATTTACATTAGAATCACTAGAAAAAATTTATGAATAATTTAGTTTAATTATAGGTATAAAGTTAATTAAAAGTAGCCGTGTTGTTTTAAATTATAGCCACTTACTATCTGCTGGGAATTCTATGTTTCGGAGTAGCCAGATCCAGACCGATTGCAGCAAGCGTTTTGTTTCCTTTAGATTTTACGGCTGCTGGTGGTCTTTCAACGATAGAAGGCCATGTGCGAATATTATACGGTCTTTACTTGGAAGGTGCAGTCACTGTTACTGCTGTTGCGGTTGCAGTGTTGCGCGTATCAGCTACTCAAAATTTGACCAACATCGGTCTCAAATATGGCTTACTAATAGAGGCTTAGTATTTTCAAGAAACCATTTATATTTTAAACATAGTTGTAATTTTCGTTCTTTTCTTTTTTCTACAATGCATATTTCACCGATCGCGTTAAACTACATTAATAAAATGTAATTTTAAACTATAATTTTTGAAATAAAATATAATAAATAAAACAGAATTTGAACATGTTAAATACAACTATCCTATTTAATATTAACGCAGTATGTTTTAATTATAAAATGTATGTTATGAATAAAAACATTATTCATGTATAATAATTTATTTCTTTTTTGAACGGGTATCCGAAACGTATGAACATTCGGACAGCCTGATTGTTTTAAGCAGTCCGATACAATCAGCTCAAATCGAAAAAAATCGAATAAATTCAGACGAGTCCCTGCGATATCCAAGATTTAAGTTGGAGTAAAATTTTTTATTTGTATTACAAAAGGTACAAGTCAAAATTTTATTTTTAGTCAGAAAATATATCGTATTAATGTGGTATTAGTATTTAATCGGTACTTTCTCTCAATATATACAGTATTAATTACATAACTGGTAATTAGATTATAAAAGTGAACCAGTATGTTCACTATGATGAAAATTATTTTAAAATGATGATAGACCGATTTATAACAAGTTGTATTGCATTTTGTTAAAATATTATTCATTTGCGTAAAGCCCTTAATCCTGCTATTTATATTTGCGGAGACAAACTGTAACAGAAATGTAAGGAATGTTCATATATATCTTATATTGACAATTTTATAAAAAAATTTATAACGATTGACATTGCATATATTAAGATTCATTGAGTATTTATTTTTTCTATTAACGGTAAGATTTTTTATTTTGACCATAGAAACTTCGAAATGCAAAGCGCTCTACAATTAACCCTCTATGGCACTGTGTGATTTAAAAGTTACAAACTAATGTATCTATATTTTCAAAACTCTACTTTATTTAGTTATCACTGTACTGTTAAATTTTATCCCTATATTACTGTAGTTATACCACGATTCATCTGTACCAATTATTAGTTAACAAATTTTTTAATCAAACTGAAAAACTGTAATGAATCGTAATTTTTTAATATGATGAACAGACAAAATTCGGGCTATAGAGGGTTAAATGTTTAAACTAACAATAACAATAACGAATCAACGTTGTCGTCTTTGTGTTCAGTTTTTAGTCAATCACGATCAAAGTAACGTATCCAAAATTCTCGTATTCCAAATTAGAGTCATGTTTGATGACAATAACAAATATGTGTGAGCAACTCTCGTGTCGCGTATAAATACGTCTGTAATAGTGACTGCCAGGTTGAATTGACTTGCCGTAATTGCTTTCAAATAGCGAAGCAATATAAGTACATGTAGTGCAAACTTTTACTTCGTTTCTTTAGAACAGCAATCTCCAACTTCCAACGATGTCCGAAATATTTGCTGAGAGTTTGTGCTGTAAGATGACGGAGAAAAAAATTTACTTGATTATTAAATTTGTCATACCTACCTGTCGCCAAGAATCTCAATGTTACACGTAAAAGTTCTGCTAGAATGGCACGACGCATTTTCATATCTTTTTTCATTATCATAGGACCTACAAGTTCCAAAAGATACTCCAAATCACTTATATCTAAAAAATTATTGAGTTGTATAGGATCCTCCATTCTCAGTTCAGACAATAAGGTTTCACAAACACCGAGCTCACATTTTAACACTTTATCGACCGGTAGCCGATTAATCGGTTTTAATTATATGTATAATATATATTATAAAAAAGATTATATCGATTGATTCGTCGTTTTCCTTTTGTTTAACTTTTAATTATATTTTACATTCGTTTGCTAGTAACTGTGCAATAAACTCTGCTTATCCTTACAAGTATTAAGAATTTTTACCGGGTCGATACTGGCAATTAATCCGCGCCGAACTGAGACGGTCGTTAGTGTGTGGCAACTTCAATCATGAGGGGTAGATAAAGTGTTAATATTCAATTTTTCTTTTTTTTTTAATAACTACTATATATGCAGCAACTCATCTAATTTGCTGAGCTGACATTTTGAACAGAATTGAGCTTATAATTTCTTCTTGTAGCATTTTGCACTTT
Organism: Ctenoplectra terminalis; assembly: GCA_019453375.1. Classification (NCBI taxonomy): domain Eukaryota; kingdom Metazoa; phylum Arthropoda; class Insecta; order Hymenoptera; family Apidae; genus Ctenoplectra; species Ctenoplectra terminalis. The sequence continues at coordinate 9,520 of SMSQ01026176.1, read as the reverse complement.
AAATGATGTAAATACCCCAGACATTTATTAAGCAAGAAATTTAGAAATCACTCTTACAAATTATTGCAGAAAGTGAGCTGTGCCAATATTTGCAAGCAAGTGTACACACTTCTGCAAGTTGCATAAGAAATGTCAAGTTACTTGCTAGTGTATCTGCATCTTTAGTTATGGATCAGAAAAACTGCTGACATTTGTTCATCCTGTAACTTTTAAAGCACCCGACCTCCAAAGGTTAAAATAGCAAGAATAAAAGCTTTCCTCATTAAATTATAGCAATGTATATTAGTGAATTATAATACATTTTAAATTTACAGAATACATCTTATGTTAATTTTTTTGTTTTATGTATAGGGTGTTTCGTTTATCTTGAGCACCTTAGTATCTTTGTGTCGGGACAAAGTTGTTTGGTTCAGAATGATAAGTATTGTAATTGAACATTTCTTTTTCCTCGAGTTAATTTTTTTCTAGTTTTTAAGATCATCGACAGTTTTTGTAACAGTAATTACGTAGTTTTATTACTGTATTATTATATCTAATAAAAAATAGACTTTCGACACTTATAATACATTGACCATCATTTTTTCTTTTTCAATTTCCCAATTTGCTCATTATTACTTATATTTGAACTTTCCAACCTCATTTTTTTGTATCGGGAAAAGTAAGAAAAGTATTAAGATATTCAAGATAGATGGAACACCCTATATAATATTAATATTAAAAGATAACCAATCATTTGTTATCAATTTCCTAAGCAATAATTTTAGTAGAAATTTAGTATTAATTCATGACGTTAAATTGTTATCAGCATACTTTATATTGTAATTTCAAATTACATTTTAATCAAGTCTGGTATGTGCATAAAAAACATCACTATGCATATACGAAATATTATTATGACAAACATAATAAAATACAATCACATTTAACATGTAAACATGAATACAAACAATATGTTATATTACAATATATGTTATAAAAGATGAAGCAACATATTCATTTGTCAATAAATTTTTTTCATTTTGTTCCATCTACATAAAAAAATTTAATATTGATAGTAGTTTTTATTATACTATATTTATTACTAGTTTCATAGTAAAAGTATCATAAGGCAATTACATATTTTACTGGAAAAAAAAAAAAAAAACATTGAATTACTAAAACAATGTTTCAGTAATTAATTGCTAAAAAAATTGTTTAAAATATAATATTGATTTTAAATTATCGTATAAACATTACATAAAGCATTCTTAAACATAAGAAACAAGATGTGAGAAATCAAAATATTTTAACATTTATTTAAATTTGACTTATTAATCATTTTCATTACACTTTTCTTGTGCTCTCTACCATTTTTTTATATCATATAAAAATCGAAATATTATTCTAATCGTGTTAAAAATGATACATGTTTCCTGTTTACATTAAAATGTTTATCTAATTTTGTGAAAATAACACAAAACTCTACTTGAAAAATCTTGTTAACCGAACTGAACACAAAATGAAAAGAAAGTTGTTGACGACTTAAACATAGACAAAACTATACTGTTATAAATCATTTGTACTTTGGTTCAGTATTTATAAACAATGTAATTAAATTAATAAATTACACTTATATATTATAATCTTATTTCCTTTCTATTATATTTATTTGTAACAGATTAAAAATAAAACTAAAGACAAAAGATATTGGATATACGAATTTGTCTCGGATAGTATGGAATAAGGGTCATAATGATAAAACATAAATAGAAATATGAGTTTGCGTAATTTATTACACAAGTAATGTAGATATTAACTATTAACTCTGATACTTCGGTAACTATTAATTTTGTTTACGAACATATTCTATTTTGCAAAGATGTATCAATAATCTGTATATAAATCAAATAAGCAATGATCCTGGTATACAATTATATTTTTAATAAAAACAATGGATTGTAATCGATCTGTTTTAAATTTAAGTTATATTTATAACGTCAATGCTCTTATATGACAAGTATTTTTAGTTTTACATTTCTGCGTCATAGATACCGCAAATGACTAATTCCCTTGTCATAAAAAAAATCTATAATATTCAAAATTAACCTTTAAGATACTTTTCGTCTTCTCACTGAGTTTTCTTCACTTCTGGAATCAGTGCTTTTCATTCCAGCGTTATCTTGACCCTTATCTCCTGGACCTTCAGGTACAGACGTACAATCTGTATGAGAAACATCTTCATTGCCTAATGCTATCCGTATGGATTTCACTAAATTCAGGGGACCAATGTAACTTTCTTTAGTACCTGTAAGTAAAACAAATAGAAATTTAAAAAAAGAAATTCATATTAAAAAATTGATTATAAATGTATTGATTTCCCCTGTCAACAAAGCTAAATCACAATAATCGAATATCATGTTATTCTTTCCTCCTGATAGTTCTCACTCACCAATTTTCAGTTTATCCAAATATAGCTTTCTTGATTTTGTTAAGGAGACCATTGTTTTCATCATTTCGATTACCTTGCGTATTCTGTCTCGCTTGAGTTTTTACTCTTGGATCTGCCAAAAAAGTATGTATAATCTCAAGATAAAAGAAATTTATATAAAAGTATTGTGAAAAAACGCTTTAATCGTTAAATTAAATTTTTAAACAGTTTGTTAATATTTTTTTATCCTTTAAAAACACGTATTTATTTATTAATTTAGTACGAAACACTAATGAAACGCACATATAAATTTTTATATCATTTATTTAATTAGCAAGGGCAGGTACACATGAGGAAACTCAAGCGACACACAACTTTTAATCTTAATCAATTTATACGACTTTGTGAGAAACAAAAATTATTTAAAAAATTCTATTTAGAACTTTTATAACTTTGAAATTATAACTGAGTTTAATTTATTTTAAAAAAAGTTACATGAAAATTCAAACGTGTGTACATATGTTTAGTTAGTCAGGTATTCTTCACTGTCATGATTCATCATGTTTATTCTTACCATCT
>SMSQ01026175.1:107542-177928 GCA_019453375.1 Ctenoplectra terminalis | reverse complement strand
TTTTTTTTTTTTTTTTTTTATAATGTTAATTCCTCCTTCTAAAACATTGTAACATTTACTGTCAAGGCAAGTTAGTTGCCTTCAGGGACGTACATTATACTACATATATTTTCATACATCAAAGGACAACATTTAGAAAATGTTCATGTACAAAGATTCTTATGATACTTGTACATCTGGAAATACGACTGACGAATTGACAAGTGTACCATGCATAGAAAATGATAATTGTTATTTGACGTAAAATGCAACTTTATAAAGCGTTTATAATTCTTTCTTTAATTTTTTTTTCACACAATTACTTTGTTTCGCATCGAGTGAAAATGTCAACCTTTTTTTTCTTTTTCTTTTTTTTCCCTGTGGAACTTCGTCTATTCTCACATAGAAAAATTGTAACAGACTTGATACTTTACATCTGTGAACATCGCGTTTTGTATGTGAGAACGTAATTATACGCGCAGAACAGTTTGCTCAAAAAACCATTGGCACAAAATGAAAACTACTCGCATAAAATTAATTTGCGATTCTTTTGTAACAAATTTAAGGCCTGTGAGTATATGTATATATATATACACATACGTACATTACATATATTTATACACACGCATTTTCGATACGTGAATGCACATACTACTTACTTCGATGCACTTCGCTTTGCGAAGTTAGTCTTAATTTGTTCCCGCTATTGCACTCGTAATACATTTATATAGCTCCGACAGAAATACAGCGTGGTCAGAAAATCATTCAAACGTCAAGATATACATGTTTCGATCACCGAAAAAACAGCGGCACTCGGAGCCGCATGCGGTTTGCAGCTATAAAGGTTCTAAGTAATAAAATGACTCTCAATGAACTGGCGTTCGTTTACTATCAATGTCAACTATAAATCTTTGTTACTATTTAAAATATTTGAATGAACTTTAATTTTTCAAATGGCTTGTTATAAAAAATATTTTAAATACATCGTAACGGGAAAACCGTTTCCAAATCGTTATCGTATGGCACTGAGCGACGCTCAAATTCCTGATCTGCTCCTTCATTTTTCAAATCAGTGTTCCGTGATCGAAATAACTGGTTTTTTTTCCCCCTCTTCAATTAATTAGTTTTACAATTACGCTATGTTTCTGCGAGAATTATACGGTGTGCATAAATATAGTAAGTTCAGCGTTAATGCACGCACGCGGTGTACACTTAAATACATATATACACACACATGTAAATACGCATCTACATGTCTCGTATTTAAAAGACGCATGTACATTATTACATAAATACTCAGTCTTTATTTCTTTAAGAGCGTGAATCTTCTTCCGCGTTACTGGTACTGCATACTTCTTCGGAAGGTGTGAAGATACGAGCACCGTTATTCTGTACTCCTACAGGAAACGGTTCTTCTATCACCGATAATCGCTTTTCACGATCCGCAGATACTGTAGAACTATGGAAGAAGACATTTCTTAAAGTGGCAACGTTAACCCGTTCCCGTGACACGTTATCATCTGCCGAGGAATCAACCTTCGATTCAACGTTAGAACTTCTGAAAAAAATAAATTAATATGCGTCTAAAAATATTGTCAACATAATTTAACTCACTGCCTTATAATATTAAATAAATAATAATAGTGTAAGTCACAATGTAATCAGTTCAAGTTGCATTGGGAATATAATTTGATATAATTTAAATTAAAAATTACTAATAGTTGAATATTTATTTCTGATGCACAGAGCCATTGAAAACATCACGAGGCAACGAGTTAAGTTCTAAAAAAAATTCTTTCATACTTCGTAGTCTTTTGAGCATTTGTGTCTTGTTCTGTCTCCTTGTTACGTTTACGTCGTGCAGAAGTTCGATTATTCACTCCACAGGTGCTAACAACCGCTTCCAGATCTGCCTCGATAAAACTAACATGATCATCGAATCTGACGCGTTCAGAACCTTCGTCCTCTCCGCAGACAGTCCAATTACTTGAATCACTGCACTGACGATCCAACGTCGGCTTGCGTCGAGCACGCTTTGCTAAACCAGGCGCTACTTCTTCGAGCGAACTCAAAGATGTAGCTTGTCCCGCAGAGTCCATGTGACCACCTGCAACAGAGCCTGTTCCTTGTTCTCCTTCCGTACTTCTGCCACCGCTAATCGAACTGCCATCCATCTAAGCAACAGATATAATCAAAATTAATATATCTGACAAGATTAATCGTTACAATATATCTAAATTAACGTAACACACTTTGAAATTAAGAACAGAGCCTGCCAGAGCTCTCGTTGAAGCTGCGCCATCATCCAAAGCAATTGATGCGTTTACAGACTTCTCTGACAAACTGGTCGCAGCAGATGCTGTTTCACTGCACAAGCTGAACCGTTGTGTAGAAGTCACGTCCGCTTGAACTTCCAATCTATTTTTAAATATAACATTCGCGCATATAATTTCTTGATAATTGCAAATTACTGAAACGTGAGAAGTGGTTTTTTACCTTTGACCTCCTGGTAGGACACTGGAAGCTATACTTCCAGCGAGGCTAGTACCAGCAAGAGCCACGTTACTAGCACTCTCGCGATCGTTTTCACGACCCAATTTTTCCAACTGACTTCCGCTACCTAACGAAAGCGAAGCTTCTCCTATTGAAGGATTACCGCCACGATGACTCGCAACATCTATCGATGCTGCATCTGCAATAGGGATCATACATCTGATTAGACTCGAGTCACTATATTATTCGACACTACAGATTTGAAACTTTGTGAACAAGACTACCTCCACCGTTGCGGACGCTCAGAGACCCCATAAGCTCGTTCTCATCGTCGAAATCAAATCGCACACCCGTACCATTTGTGGAAACGCCGCAACCTCCGCTTCGGCAAAGAGAAACGGGCACCACGCCGTAAACATAAAATAATAAAATGGGTACACCGATACCCACAGCTAATCCTGCTAATATGGGCGATACTAAAACCTGCAACAGCGATAAACAAACGATGAGCAATGATTTTTATTAAAATTTTTATTGATCGTTCAGAAGTCCAAATTTTGGGGAAAAATAATTTACAAGTATTTAATTGGAATTAATTATGAATAAATAGGAATATTAACAGGGACAAGAGATTCGTTTGGTTAAAACGTCGTACGATTGTCATTCGCTATCGACCGACGAAAATTTAAACGCAGAAAGTCTGCGCTACATTGAAAATTTTTAATCATAGTTGATTCATTGTTGTGTGGCTTCATTCTACCGGAAGTTTCTGAACGAGTGCTGCGCGATTTATAATTGCATATTTTTCGTTACGAAGTACTGTTTTCAGAGAAGAAAAGAAAAAAAAAAAAGTAATTAATGAAATGTTTCAGACATACTTCGTAAGTCGCGTCCAATTTGTGCACGCGAAAATATGAAAGAATGTGAACCGTGAATGTGAAGCAGTGCTCCAACTTCAATTGCAGATATTTTTGTATTTGCACGATCTCAATTCAAAATCTCATTATGCGAATGAAATAAAGTACACCGGACTGTACGCGAACGTAACGAATACAAACAAAATCATGTAGACAATCGTACATTTAAAAGTATCCAATATTTCAACGCATTTCGCGTTGAGAATTTATCAAGCGAATTAAAATTTCTTCAATTTAATAGTGAACCAAATTTCAGTAAAGGTATACTATGTACTAACCATCAATTTTTTTCAATTATACATTCCAATATAGCTTCTCATTTGCTTTCAAACTCATACCGAGAAAATCGCATACAAAATAACTACACACCTCGCATAAAAAAAAAAAAAAAAAAAGAAATGAGACAAATGAGACGTTACTGCATTAATCATCATTAATGTATTCCATACATCCTTCTGAATTATTCAAACCCGTAATCCTTTAGTTACATCGACTACATTTTCTCCGGATGATTAGTAGGCAGATCGTCTGAAGAGAAGAAAAGAAAAAAAAGAAAAAAAAGAAAAAAAAATCCAACAATTTCTCCAACAACCTTCGACGTTCCACGAAAGGAACGAAGGTCGCATGAAACAAAATCGAAGGGGAAGCATCGCGGTAAAATAAATATATCTCGGATGATCGTGTAATGTGCCACGATGAGCTGAGAGATTACTGGCGCACGGCGATCTGTTTTCTAGATTTCCATCGAGCGTGGAAAGGAGCGTGGGGCAGCGGAACAGGAGGCAGAGAAAGTGCATGGCGAGCAGAAGGTGCGGGAGGCGCGGAAGGAAGGATATTGATCGGCGGTAGGAGTGCGCGCATGGGAGATCCTCTCTGTCCCACCCTGCGGACTGCATCCACCTAGGTGGCTGACGATGGAACGTGCATCGTGTCAGTCGGTACTTTTAAGATTCACGGTACGCAACGATCACAAACGGTCCGGCAAATAAAGCGTCGGGATCGGGAAGTCGGTCGGTGCTCTGCGCCAAGGGTGTGTCGTGCCGTGGACGTTGCCAGCCCCGATGATAGAACGTCGAAGTACGCCGGCCCGAACGTTCGAGGACTGGTCGGCGTAACAGGAAGTAGAAGGGACACGCGACGAATCCATTCATTGGTGGTGATTTTTTTCACGGACTCTCGATGTACACGACACGCTGGTACGCTGATACGTGAACGATCGAACATATAGGCTCGCTCTGTCCGTGTTATCGTTCACCGGAGCGTACATGTGGTTTATTGGCATTGATTGGGGGGAGTGGACAACGAGAAACGTCACGGGCACGATACACACTCTCTCGCCTGTTTTCTTTTCCCATCTTTATTTCGCCGACGCCGACGATACCGACGATACCGACACGCAACCAGTTAACCGTCGTTAGTGTTAATTAAATAAACATAGGTAGGGGGAAGGAAGAGAGGAGCAGAGGGACGCGAAAAAAGGGAGAGACCATGGCGAATTGGGACTGGGAAGACACCGATTGGGACTGGGAAGACACGGAAGAATCTTCCTGCGGAGAGGAGCAGAAGCAGATTATCTCGGAGCCAGAGATTGACAAGGAGTGGCTCGGTGGTATCCTAAGGGAGTTTCACAAGGAACTGGTTAGTTCGGTAGAAAACTATGATTTACAATTAACAAATTGGCTGTAGGGATTTTTGCACGGCACCGTTTAAGCGGCCTAAAATAAATGCTTTGTTAACCAATGTGAATGCGAAACATTTGAAGGTACAGGCGTACCGTGCGTTTTCGAATTTTTTGAAAATTAACCCGTCATGCACACAGGTCACGATAACCGAGTGTAACGTAAGTCCGGGCTGTATGAGTAACGAAAGCGCGCTCAGCGCTATAATTCGCGTTAAAGTCAAGTACGTGTTGAACGACACTAACACCACGCAAGACCTTTCGCTTATCGTGAAAGAGCTACCGAAAGATGCGTTCAGTCGTTTCTTCGTTATCGAAGGTCAGTTCGATCTTCGAGAGATTAAGTTTTACACACAGGTAAGCGATCGATTTATACGAAACTTATCCGATTGTTCCGTACGACGAATAACAGCTATGTTTACGTATCAGGTTATGCCCGACTTGAAAGAATTCCAGAAGAAGCAACTTGCATCGCAGGATAACAAATCGGACGAGGAGATACTTCTGTCGGTACCGGTCTGCTATCATGCACATTATACACCAGCCGACGAGTCGGACGACAATCCAACGACACCAGACTCGATCCTAGTACTGCACGATCTTCGCGACTCTGATTTTCGAAACATTAAATTTCAAGAAGGGATGACGTACGATCAAACCAAGGTCGCGTTAGATGCCATAGCGCGCATACACGCGCATTCTCTGGCGATGAAAGTGGTCGAGGGAGAGCCTCTGTCCGATCGTTATCCGTTCCTCTTTCAAACAGCAAAAGCGACGGACTCGTATCAACAGCTGGTCGAACGTGGTCTACCGCAGCTCGCAAAATTTTTGAAAAGTACGCCGGGATTGGAGACGATTCTCGAGGCCCTACTCGTCCTACGACCTAGAACTAAACACATAATATCAGCGCTCCTCGCACCGGAAGGACCGTTAGCGTTGATTACTCATACAGACTTCTGGTGCAACAATCTACTGTTCAAAGAAGGACCCTCTAGCCTTGAATGCTGTATCCTTGACTGGCAAATGGTCACATATAGCAGACCAACCAACGACATCGCTCTGTTGTTAGTGAGTTCTTTGCCGACTGAACTACGACGAAAGCATACAGAAACATTCCTCGATATCTACTGGGACGCACTGACTAGCACGTGTTCTCGTCTCGGTGTTGATATTCCAAAGGACTTGGGTTACACGAGAGAAGACTTGAACAAAGATTACAGGCGATCGCAGCTTCTCGCACTTCTACTTTGTATCGGTTCCGTAGACGTTGCCTTAGGCGATCCGGATACAGAGCAACGCCTGATCGACGTTCTAAAAGATCTTCATAGCGAGGGTGTACTTACAGACGAGACTGCGATTGCCTCCAGCGAGAACGACCCTTAGTCAGCGTTATTACCGCCCATGATAGTGCTGCAGCAAAATTAATACTTCTACGCAAGATGTAAATCGAGGAAGCAAATGTTATGAGACTGATCGTTCAACAATTCGGTCCGTCAGCCATTGACGTTACGATTGCGATCAATGTGATTCATCTCGAGCAAAAAGGCTTGTGTCGATAATGATATAATTATATAATTGCGGGTAGTTGAAGAAATTGAAGTTTGCGTTACGATTAATTAATACGGTGAAAATAGAATTGATATTAGAATCTTGTGTTTTAAAATGTTTCGATACCGGATTGTTCTTATGATAAGTACCACTTACCGTTTAATAAGAATGTTAAGCGAACGAAATATCAATAAACGTTGTAACTAAGTTTCGAAATTAAAAAAAAAAAAAACGACTTGTGAAATGTAAAAGAGTTGCTAACAGCATGTGCCACAGAAAAAAAAATAATATAGACGAGGAGGTTGCTCCTCAAGCCAGTTAAATACAACAAGTTTCATTTAAATTCCTTTGACTGAATTTCTTCCCGCAATTATTACAACGGCTATAAGACCGACATTCTGTTATCGCTAATTCACGTACGCAATAATTATATTATTCCATTTCTTTGTACAAACTATATAAATAAAATATACTTTGATGTTGTCATGAACTTGTAGAATGATTTTCAAACGTAAAAACAATTCCTAAATAACACCTATGAGTAAGTAAATATTTTTATCATAACCGTTTAATCAATTTCCTGTTGCTTTAGCTATCTTTTAATTTGAAAAGAATATCTTTGAAACCACATTAATTACTCTGTAAAGTACTTATCGCTTCGTTTAACTTTGTTCATATATATGTAACAAAAAATATCAATTTAAAAGTGAGCCATCTTTATACATATAAATATAAAAAGTCAAGTTTCAACTTACAGATGCTGTCACTCCTCCAACGATAAAGGCGTTCCTCTTGTGCTTGTTATCGTTTTCATATCTTGTGTATAACTCTTTTCCCACCCAGACTGGTATACCTGCAACAGAACACACGCAACAAATACAAACTGATATAAATATTTTGTAGGAGTCGAGGAAAGAATTAGGAACACAGCGGATATCGAAAACGCAACCTGCGACTCAGAAAGACGGAACTCTACGCCCGTCGTCACCTTGCCTTTGTTAATCTCCTGTTGTTAAATACACCATATTAATGTATACGGATCGTATACATATAATCATAAAAAATATACTTATAAACAAATTACATTCTGTTCAACATTAAAATACGAATAATACTGCGTATACTTTACAAACCTATAATCATGGCAGGTACAGCTATACCAGCAGCAAGACCAATTCCAACTGGAGCTCCCACTAACGTTCCGAGTTGCCAGAGAATCTTCTTTTTCCTAGACCATGGCTTTTTACCCCAAAAGGTACAACCAGACGGGCTGTAATTAAACGTAAAATCCACGAAAGGTTATTGGAATAATATTAGATAAAAATAAATGTTAGAAAAAAGAAAAAAATTATTGTACCTTAAATAATGAAGATCACTGATTTCTTTCATGCATAACCAACAAAATTCAGCGCCACAAACAGCACAAATCATGTGATTGCAACTTCCATCATCCATTTTAACGATGAGAACCTGACACCTTGGACACGGCTTGACATCATCTTCTGTAAAATTAATTTTTGTAAAATATGTACGTATATTATATTAATTATAGAACTTTTAAACGTGAATGATACGTACTATGCTGTGAATCGCTCTGATTAAAACTGAGAGACGAGCTGCGTTCGTAGTATTGAGTACGTTGTGCCCTGGCAGCGTCACACGTCTGATTGGGATGCCAACGCGCTTTACAGTGGTAACAGAAATAGGAATCGCAACCTGGCCGTTCGCAACGTAATTTTGGGCATGAAGCGCAACCACTAGCGATAACTGCAAAGCTGCAATCCGGAGCAGGACACCATCTTGCATCAGGGTCCACGGCAAGAACTCTTCGTACCATAAAATCTTCATATTTTTCCAATTGCGTTTGATCGTTTAAAATCATTCTAATGTCTGTAAAATAAAACAAACTTAGTAAAAAAAACAGTGTCGACAATAAAGCGTACATTTTATTTATTAGAATAAGATAATCACCATTTGGATGGAGCGGTTCCGAACATTCAGGGCACGCTATATTAACTCTAGATTCAGAAATTTCAACTTTAAGATACTGTTGAAAACAGTCGTAACAACTGCGATGATGACAAGACTGAACAACAGGAAAGAATTCCACTGGTAGTTCAGCCAAACACAATGGGCACTCCATTAAACCATTTTCGCTGCTCTGAAACGATATTTATCTTATAATCCTGGTATCGCTTTGGATTATCGATTGTTTAATGTAACTCGTATCCGATGTAACCAAAATGTTTCTCCAAAACGTTTCATCGCACTGGCATATTCTATAAATACCTTTCCGGCAGAAGAAAGCACGGAGCCTTTGCTGGAAGCACGTTGTAGATCTATGTTCTGAAATTGAAAATGGCTCGAACCATTACTTACTCTGGCTTCTCCTTTTTCAACATCCGTAATCCTGCCGCCAACCGGATCTTTTGCTGGAATAATAATTAATATTCAACAAATGGATGATTTTTAATTTACCTATAATATTTATATTTGGTTAGACATTATTACTTTTTGCATTCCTGTTGCTGGAACTAGGTGTCCTCATAATTCGGCGACCAATAAGCGGACTCGAATATAATAATCGGCGCAAAGAAAATCGCGCTAACATTCTTCGTGGTCGGGGAGCTGCACCGCTGCAGCCTCCTGCACTGCTATCATTTTCTTTGAACATCCTGAGTGATATTATGGATCACTACAGTCTCATTCTTCGTTTCACAGGATAAAGGTAACTCAATCTATATTAAACGTTGAAAAAAAAAAAAAAGAAAAAAAAAAGAAAGGAAGAAAAAAAAAAATTAAATATAGTACATGCATCGACACGCTAATCTATTATTACATATCACTCCCAGATCGTACAATACGTAAGTCGCTTATATCGTTTAACATTTAAAAAATCTCTACCGTAATACAAACGTATTAAACATGCGGTCTACGGACGATTAAATTTTACGTCATTGATGCACGTGTAGTAATACACGTAATTATATCGATCACATTTAAACGTAAAGAACAAATTTTTACAGCTTTAATTCCATCGACTCGGTTATCGTAAAAACGATTTCAAGTAGAATATACGAAATTATAAATCATTTATTATCCCAACAAATTGCTGANAAATATAGTACATGCATCGACACGCTAATCTATTATTACATATCACTCCCAGATCGTACAATACGTAAGTCGCTTATATCGTTTAACATTTAAAAAATCTCTACCGTAATACAAACGTATTAAACATGCGGTCTACGGACGATTAAATTTTACGTCATTGATGCACGTGTAGTAATACACGTAATTATATCGATCACATTTAAACGTAAAGAACAAATTTTTACAGCTTTAATTCCATCGACTCGGTTATCGTAAAAACGATTTCAAGTAGAATATACGAAATTATAAATCATTTATTATCCCAACAAATTGCTGAGTGTCGTTCCACGAAATTACTCGTTGAGCGTATAAATATTTTTAAACGTTATCGTTCAATTATAATAATATACAATATGCACAACTTTATCAATAACGTTGTTTACTTTCACTAAAAAAGGAATTATACAGTCTGTCAAGGAGGTTGTCATCAATTACGATTTCTCCGCGTTCATGAGGCGCATAAATAATCAGCATTTCGAAATCTTTAATGGATACCATGAAAAATTTTAACGTACAAAATATTATTAGCCGATTTCAATATTTCGATCGTAATAATATAATGAATAAAATGTACTGTTACGTGATTATAGTTATTTGCATTAGATCCAAATCTAAACGTGCGAATTATGTCCAATTCGCAACTGTATTTAGAGAAACGATGTATGTACATATATACATACGTGTGAAACGATTCATAATAAAACACAGACGTCCATCAGCATCGAGAACTGATTATAAATTCAAAATTTGAACTTATGAAACAATTACAGGATATATATAAAAAAAAAAAAAAAAAACATTTAATCGGAGTTTTTACATTATTATATTTTATACTTGTTAATTCCTCGAAGATACGAATGGGATAACTTGGGTTCAACCGATTTATCATAAGCTCGCAAAAAGTAGCATAAATACTCTTTTCCTGGACATCCGCATCATTCTAATTATTGCAAATATAAATTTAGTAGATGCAAAATAATCGCCATTTGTAATGGTCTTAAACGCACATATACATTGCATAAAGTGTACATATAATATGTACGTATTTCGTTGAAGTCGATCTTGTTTCGCTGGAAAATGTTGTAAAATTATTTCCACAGGAATGGAGTATCGTATTTTACGAAGAGAATCGAGAAGAGGAACGAGAGAAACACGTTTTGAATTAAATATTGAGAAACCTTACATATAGATGACTAGCATTAATGCAGGTGTGAGAAGTCCACGAGCAAACACCAACTAAAGTTGATTCAACCAATGTATAAACGTACCTGGCTTCTGTTAACCAATACTTTCAAACCTATACACCTTTGGTAACTAATAATAGAATCACTATTACGGTCGCACACTATTGATAAGTTTCACTTATTTTGTTGGTTAAGGATGTTCTCTTGACACAACAGCTGACGGCTTCCGACTAGAGACTTATCATCGACATAATTTAGATGAGAAACACAGTGAGCGAAACAGAGGAACGCGTGTACAGCGCCTCTGCGTGGAAATATTTTGTGTAACACCGATCGGATCAGGAACTTCGAATTAAAATTATCTATACGTTCCCTTTTTTTTTTTTTTTTTAAACTAGATATTTTTCAAAAGTTCAAAGAAATAATTGGGAAGTACAGAGAAAGTAATGAACGCATTGAGTACCGGTCACGAGATATCTGGTATTTCGTTTCTTTCAATTCATAAAAGTGACAATTAATTGTAAATGGGAAGTTACGTTTAAGAACGATTGCTTCGGCTGAAAATTGAAACGAAGTTCCATATTTACTGTGGGTATAAATGTTTTGTAAAAGCAGGCAGCGAAAAAATTTTATTCGANGCTTCGGCTGAAAATTGAAACGAAGTTCCATATTTACTATGGGTATAAATGTTTTGTAAAAGCAGGCAGCGAAAAAATTTTATTCGAGCGTAACTTCATTCAGTGATAAGATTTTCAAAAACGTTTCTGGTCTTCAATGCGTTAAGACGACACAATTTTTGCAATGTCAATAGCATGGATCTTAATATTCTTAATATTCTTTATATTAACCGTTGAAAATAAATTATTGCAAATTAATTGTTTGTAACTGATATTTTCTTGTAGAATATTAAATCTAGAAAATATTATTTACCGATTACTCACAATTGTTCGATACACGCTACTGAATGTTATTTTTATTTTTAAATTGCGATATTATTTCTGTGAAATTATAATTTATTTTAATCGGTACCAGGCGTTAAATTTATTCGTAAGAAAATAGAAAATTCTTATGTAAATAAATAGCCAGTAAATTCTGATGTACGATAAGACAGGTAATTTGATTTGTGTGATATAGATTAGGTCTTTCGTTTCCATTATTTTTATTTAAATCATTACTCGTCGATCTGTTATTTCTGATATCACAGTTGAATCAATAACGCCGCGGTGCTTCGTATAAACATTAAATGTTGAAAAATTATGTTCCGTAATTAACTAATATAAATTAGTTAATAATTAATGTTAAACATATTTTATGAACACTAATTTATTTAAACTTACGCTGTATTTATAGACCTTGAAATAAATATTTATAATAACAGAATAAATTTGTTTTTCCTATACTTGCAAATATTGCGTTACATGTAATTTGCACATGTTACATTAAAAAAACTGCAATATGTTGTGACCATAACAGAATTTCACAACTAGTGCAACACGTTTTACGTAATACATAATTACGTTAAACGTAGTTATTTTTTGTTGAACAAAGATATTTTGTTCACAGAAGCAAACAATAATTACAATAAATATGTATGCAAATATATGATTAATAACGAATAGAATCTACTTATTTAAATGGTATTATTAATGTCTGTTTTGATATTTACGCGTCCTACAAAATTAAAAATTCGAACGGCTACTTTCAAAAGTAGAGATATGTACAAAATTTAAATAAAATAATCACGATGTTGCTTCGTTTGCTTCTGTTCAAAATTTTCATTTAGTCAAGTAATTCTAAGTATGGTAAATCTGATAGAATAAATGACTCTCTGTTTTTTTTATCACTTTAAAATTAAATTAGTATAGAGACTATTCTGTTCATGTATTTTTAATACTGCTTATTTTTTTTTTTTTTTTCTTTTTTGTAGTTATAAAGTTATTAATTAGACATTAAGTTTAAATTTGTGGACAATAAATATTAAAAAATCTTCATAACAAAAATTAAGCGTAATAGTAATCACTTTAAATAACAGATATGTTGTGGAAGTTAAGGATGGGGATGAAGGTTGTAGTTTAAAACGACTGTTAAGATTAGAAAACGATTATCAATGTTTCGAAAAAATTGTGGTTCATTGTACTAATGACCGCTCTATGTACAGAAATGTTTTATTCTTAAATTATGCACAAATTGCAATCAATACAAATGTATCTGAAACAAGCAAGTTGGGGGATATCTCAGTTTTTTTTTTTTTTTTGGCTGCCATAAGAATATTCAGATAAAATGGCAGCTGTTTTGTTAGGTGTCAATGTGTTGCATCAACCGCCATGCGTTTTTGCAAAATCCATAAGACACGTCCGATTAGTTGTTGTCATATCCGGAAGAAGAGGCAGCTGTTTTAAATTGACAGGTAATTTTTCATATTCACTGATGATCAATTTAAAACAGTTAGCCATATCTATTTTATAGCTTAGTATAGTAAAGCTAGTTTATTTTTTCAGACATCCACATTTCGACTAAGTAGTATTATAGTAATAAAGGTATGCGCTAAGTCTGCACTTCAGCTAGATATCATAAAACATGTATCATTCCTTCTCTGGCACATCATACATTGGTATTACTAAGTATACGTTTACTTTCTTTTTAAATCATGCGAAACAATGCAGAAATGAACGTCATATCAAATTCTAATATTTGATATAGTATGCTTAGACTGTAATAAAAAAAAAAAAAGACTAAATTACGTGAAAAGTGAACCCGCAAATAAAAACCGACCTCTTGTGCACACCCATTTGTGTTCTCTCAGAATCAAATAAGTCATTTTAGCATTCATCATGGTATTATTAATCAACACTCAGTATTGAAACATAAAAATCTAGTGTTGTTAAATAACTCTACTAATAATTGTAAACCAAAAAAAAAAAAAAAAACTCAATCTTGTGAAGTAAATAGAAGGAACATCATTGGGAACACCTTTTAACCAAGACTTCATGCAGCTGCCGCGGAAATCCATCTTTTCCTTGCATCACATTACGTTTCGTCCTAGTTTTGTCGCGAAATAGTTTATACCCAGTATGTTCAATTATTATTATTATTATTATTATTTTTTTTTTTTTTTGTTTTAAAACACAGATATAAAATAACACAAGATACGTACTTCAGTTCATAACATATATTAAAACATGTCAAAAAATTCTTATTGCAATCATTGCAGTGCTTAAGGGAATAAAAAGAACATTGAATCGATTAAATCCTGCATTTCTGTACGTATTGTGTTATTTTTTTTTTTCTTTTCTTTTTTTTCACAAATACAGCGACGCATCTAGGCGAAAATTGTTCGAATTGATAATTGACATACGAGCCACGAATATCCAGCCTATTATTGGATCATTTCACAAGTGATTAAGAGGTACTTTATAGTACATCCAAATTACTGTCACACAAGTTAGGAGCTTGGTATAAAAATGAGGCACAGTTTCACAATCAGGGAATTCCTTTTTACCAAATGCTTCTACTATCTCCCAATGAATGTATCCATATATCAAACATGATAGCATAATCACTATCATTAAACTAAACCATGCATGGATATTAATATGTGTCCTTAAATGTGTTTAAGGAGAATGACGATTTCTTAAACAACTGTCGTATTCTTATCGGTAGCAAACAGTCTTAACAACGAGCGTAGACTAATCATGTCGCGTTCCATAATCGTGAAGTCCTTGCGTAGGTATGCGTCATGTTATGTGCTGGGTGTTAATAGCTCTCATCAGGTGTAGTGTTATATGTAAGTAGCAATTGTTGACCATAATGGTTGTTTAGCCACTGGTACCATTAACCAGAGCTTCCTTAGGCTTATTGCTCTGTTGCATACGTGGATGACGAGACCGTAGTTCTCTTTGGCCTTTAGGCCCCTGGGAACTGTTGTTAGTAGCAGAAACGTCATTTGCTGGTGTCCCTTCTTTACTGGTTACAGTTGATTGGTCTCCTGGGCCGGCATTACTGCCTAAACAAATATATAGATTAACCCTGAGTGTTACTATGTAAATATTAGTACTCGTTCTGGAACATGTATTTAATACAGTGTTTAAATGTACACCCTATTAAAAAAAAAAAAAAAAACCGATCGTCCTAAAGGATTGTCATGTAAGTCCTTCAGTACCATGTAGTTACCTTTTTGATTATTTGTCGGTGTAGAGCTACGTTGTCGAGAACGTCGAAGCCGCCTTCTCCTCATGCCTTTAGGTCCTCCCTCCACACTTGATACAGACTCTATACATACACAAACTACTGTGACCATCTTTTTTTACATTGTATTATAAAAACATTACTGAAATTCAAATACTTTTATAACTGATTATGCAAGAAGTTACATCGCATACGTTAGTAGCGTGCATTAGTAATCATGATTGATATTGTTAGTGTTAGATGGTCACAAGTGTTTGTTTTACAATCCATGCCACTCTTAAAAGACTTTACTATTGTATAGTCTTTAGGACGAAACGGTTGTTCTACTACAAAAGTATTATCTCAAGAATATTATTACCTCTATCAATGCTTGAAACGTCTTGGCTATCCAGAACAGTATCTTCGTCATCAGTTGTTCGACGACGTTCATCTCTACGATCTCTACGTTGAGTTGGAGGGCGACCTTGTCTACCGCCCATATACCCTGAATTGCCTGCTCCTTGATGGCCACCTCTCGGAGGTAAATCCCTTACTCGATCTTCGCTACCATCTAAGGTATCTCGGCGTAATCCTGTAAGTTAAACGATATTTGTAACAAAAACCAAGCTAAATTTGAAACATAGTATGATGAACATAAACATTTTTTAATGATTTTGCAAAACAAATGAAACGATGAAAGATTAGTATCCTTACTTGTAGTTGATGATGATCAATGTAGCATCTAACACATTAGTAATGATGCTTCCCGTTATAACAACTAAAGGTATTAATTGGGAGTGAAGAGGCAGCTTTGAAATCAAGTTCACTAATTTTTTTTTTTTTTTTTTAATTTCTTCTTCTATCGTTAATTTTTATGTTCGTATAAATTCACACGAATTTAAATGAGAGAAATAAAACATTGATGTGTAGCATTAAATTACACAAGATAGTTTTATTAGATTATGCTAATAAAATTAAAAATATTTGTCAAATGCATGTAATTTATTATTACCTAATATTTCATAAGTTAAAAATCAGATTCACGTGGAGTATTTTACAAGATAAATTTTATTATAAAACGTATATAAGTACATTTTTAATAAAAATAATAACATAATTACTTCTTAATTTCTTATTTACCAACTTGCAAACAACCTATGTAATTAAGACGACACTTAATTTTGTTAATGTTTAAAAAAACAATTAAAGTTAATTACATTTAACGTATCGTTTAGTTGAATGAAAGGTTTAAAAATTGTTATATTTGTTATAAGTGATTAGACAATTCGCACACAAAACAAAATTATGTATTTTATTTATTTCTCGAATTACCATGAAACTAAATGTATCACGCACCCATGAGTTACTTAGCTACTACATGCATCTCCGTTAAACACACACATGCAAATGCATATGGCTGCACAGTTATTTCCTAACATGTTATAATTCCATGTCCTATGTAATGGCATGTTTATAAATGCGAATTGTTAATTTATCTATAGATATCAATTGCGGTAATAGAAAGTAATTATGACAAAACACAATGAATACGAATAACGATGTATAGATGGAAAACTAAATAGCGAAACAGTTTTATAACAAGTGTAGCTTCAAATCTATATAAACAGTGGAAAAAAATACTAACGACTACAAAAAGATATTACGAAAAGCCAAATTCGGTTTAAATAAAAGAATTATTTTGACTTTTACTGGGAATAAAAATAATGAATAAATGAATACATAAAAAAAAAAGAAGAAAAAAAATTGCTTTGTTCATATGTTTTGATCAATATTTGTTATACTTATATTGATACATTTACAAATTTGTAAGTTTTTAAATGTTGCAAAGAAACTTGTAAATATATTATATAAGAAGTATTTTAAAGAACGAATTACAGTAAAAACTCGTTTATCCGAATCCCTATTGTTAAAATAGTTTATTTATTGGGTTGAACAAATAAAAGAAAAATAATTCTTCAGAGAATATGTATCAACGTTAAAAAAAAAACAAGAATGTTTTTTAAGTAACATTCTTCAATATAGAGTTATATATATGCAATTTATTTTATCATTCAACTTTTAAGTGTAAAGAAATATTTGAATACATCCAATTTTTCTTATTTAAAGTACATAGTTTATTATGTAATAAAAACTGATTAAATTATGTTCAATTGTGTACGTAACACAAAAAAATATATTTCCACTATATTGAGCATTGTATCAATTCGGAAGATTCCATGTTATCGGATAATCTAAACTTTTGTTTATTCAGATGAAACAGTAGTCGCACCAAATCCGAATAAATGAGTTTCTACTATAAACCTTGTATAATATTAATCCTAGCACTAAATTTCAACAATTTATCAAATGTTAGTTCGTGACAACACGCCCCCTATCTTTAAAATCTCTGGGTTCTCTACTGTCTCTCTTGTTGGGTCCGCCGCCTCTGCCATTACGTTTTTGTGTGTTTTCTACATTTTTGATATAGTCAGTAATAGTATTACCGGCATTGTGTCTGGTGGGAGCCCTACCCCTGCCACCGCGTCCACGAGATTGACCACCACGGCCTCCGCGACCTCCACCACCTTCCTCTGGGCCTGCAATCATTCCTCGTCTTGTTGGAGGAAAGTTGGGCATTGGTCCTGTGGTCGATCCATGCATGTTTCTTAACTGTTGGTCAATTTCTAATTTTTCTTGGCGTAACTGTTCTACCTCCTTCAGAGTAAATAATATGAAATTGTAATAATATATAGATAATCCAAATTATTGGAAATATAATATACGTATGTTTTGTATTGATATACCTTCAGATGTGCCAAATGATATTCCAACAACATTTTAGCATTAGCGATACTTTCAACAGTACCAACAAATACAAACGGCACCTGACCCTCTTCTCTTGGAATCGTTGGTTGAGGTTCGTTGTCTCCTTCTATTTTTACTCGAACCTGAAATTTTTTAATATTTATAGTTATCCTGTTAATTGTATTAACAATCACGGCCTCAATGTATAAGGTCTTTAATTACTACGTTTATCAATCATATTAATTAATTTCATTTTCCACTTTTGAAATCCAAATTGTTCGAGATAAAAGCTAAATTTAGATATAAATGACTTCTATTTTAAAAGTGTGTTCTTTTCTTTAAATGCAGAACGAAACTCAGCCAAAATAAGGTTTACGGTGAACGTGTTGAAATTAACATTTTTGTATGAGGCGATCTTCTTTGAAAATAATGCAAACGTATAATACTCACCACGCCACTTTTGTCGACGATTTCCTGAATAATGCGACCATTTTTGCCAATTACTTTGCCTACCAAAATACGTGGTACTTGTATAGATTCTTCGCTATATTCAAGCATAGAACGGGCTTTTTTAACAGCTTCATGTGTCTGTAATTTAGTAAAGATGTTTCGCTTAACATTTTTGTAATACTATTGGATATGTATGCGAATTTAAGTTTATTTGATAAACCAGATAATACAAAACAAAAGAAAGAAAAAGTAAATATTTTTTACCTCTCCATATATTTTAAATGTGCATGAATTTTCTTCTAATTCTATATTTGTAATTCCATCGACCTTCCTTGCCTGCTGAATATTTGCCCCATGCGCACCAATTGCTAAGCCCATTAAGTCTTCTCGAACATTAAATTCATCTGTGTATCTAAAAAATAAAGTTGTTTTTCTTTAATAATTTGCTTTAGACACGTATAACAAACACTTTTTTCTGCTGAAATGATGCAGAATCCATTATAGATATGTATACACTTTTATACGTGTGTTTGTATATATACATATAATTATATCAAGTTAGAATGAATAAATTTAGAATGGTATCAGTTTAACGACATTTTAGAATAATGTATATTGTTTAAATACTAATATGCGTTTTTTTATTATTATTAATATTAACCGCTAATACCAATGATCATCGTTAGAATAAATCTAATTAGGCTTTATCATAAACTCAATTTTTAATCGTGTAAAATTTAAATTTCTGTTAATAGCATGCAATATTATATTATTACATTGCAATACAATGATGGTAAATACAATATGTTTTAATCAAATTTAAATTCCTGTCAGTGGCTTGCATCCTGGCAGATAAAAGTAGTAGGTAATAGAAACGTATTTTATGAGGAAATGTCAAATGCACATGATGTATATTCAAATTATAATGATGTGATATTTAAGCGAAGGTTAAAACATTATTTTTAGAGCAAGAATAAATTATGTAATTTACTTTTTAGATTTTTGTTTCTTTAGAAATTATATAACGTTGAATACCGGAATTTAATTAAGTTTTAACGTGCAAGATATGTTCAAAATATTAATTATTACATACACGCTCATACACTCACACAAAATATTGATGTACATTCTGAAATAGTAACTAATATATATAACAAAAAATATACAAGTGATTTATTTAAAAAAGTAATATAATATTATTATGAAAGGTAAAATGTTCAAAATTTGAAATGGAAAAACAATGAAGTCATTGTATGAAACATGCATATGTATCCTTGTTACAAAAATAATAAAAATGTGTTTTACAAAAAATTGTAATATGAGTTGTATTAAACTTTTTAATTCGTTAATCAATATTTAAAAAATAAAGAAACCTTAAAAACAAAATTTTTTCCCGTTAATAAACATGATTCTTATACAAATTTCAATTAAATTTCCCAGAATATTAATAATAGGAAAGCTAAAATTAACTAACTGTAATGTGTTAAATGTTCGATACTTATAATACTAATGAAGTAGAACATAATTCTGTTTTAATATTCCTGAAATTTATTTTAACTAAATTAAATGGATATTTTCTGTTAAATTTTCAACTTTCTATAAATAAAATATATTCTACTCTTTCCTAAATATTAAATGGTATGAAGTATTGGGGGAAAAAGTATGCACTATGAGTTATGTAGATGTTTCGTAAATAAAGATGAAATGGAAAGTGATATCACATATGAATAAAACTAAAAATATCATAACTGCCTAATGATCCTTATTCGGTATAAAAATTTCTGATTAATTGTAAGATATTATATTTGTTAATGATCCTTATTGAAATTTTATAAATAAATTCTATAGACTTGGAAATATATTAGATAGAGCCACCAGTTATTCAGTTCTTTGTGCAAAACACTTAATATATCAGTGTTTCTCAAACATTGGCAGGCCAGAATATAATTTCTGATACAGGATAAATTAATAAACTTAAATCTCTATCCAAACACATAAATATATATATATATATATGTATATGTATGTATATATATATTAAATAATAATAATAACAGTAATAATAATAATAAAAATAAATAAATAATAATAAATGAAAACAGATCACAGCTACACGTTTATATTTGTTCACTATTTTATCAATCACGCAAAATTTTACTACAGAACATATAATAAGTAGAAAAGAATAAACAATAAATTTTGTATGTCAGTGTACTTAAAGCATTTGAGTTTCAGTGAATGATCTACATAACGCCGAAGCATGCACATTTATAGTGTAGTTTCATTTTTCATTTGAAAAATGCAGCTGTGTAATTTATCATACAATAAGCTAAACTTAAATCTAAACCACGCTGCTGTGATCTCACCTTGAATTTGTTTTCACTCCTGCCTCAAAGTCTGAGACACGCTGATATATAAAGTTTGAAGATCTAAATTTGCTGAAATGAGAAAGAAACTCTTGGTGTAACTCAATGGAAATTTATATATGAGATGGCCCTATCCTGTGTCCCTGCCATTCTGTCTGTTTGCTCCATATCAATAAATTTGTGGAGTTTTATTTAAATTTACTTTCCAAAACGTTTATGTAAAATTATTTACATCGCTTATATCAATATTAAAATAAAAATAATTAAAGCTTTGTACTGTTTCTTATATTTATATTATGTTAGTTCATTTATAGTTTGAAAATAAGATGTAACAGTGTACACTCATTGCATGTTTCTTTTACATTAAATGTTTGTCAACATACCTGCATAAAAAATAATTAATGTCCATTGTTAGCATTAAACAACTTCTCCCCAATTTCTACTAACTTACTAAGATTCAACAATATTATTATCTAATTAAGAATAAATTATACAAACCCATTATTTGAATGTATGGAAGAGTGTATCTCAATCTAAAAATATAATTTTATTAAGAATAATTATAGTGTTCAAAAGTATAATATGATAACTTTAAACAAATTGAAAGTGTAAGCAATTATCCTAATTACACGTATTAGTAGCTGAAACATATAATGATATTGTTTACTGCAAGAACATGTAAAGCGTCTAAAACTACGAAGATATTTGTGAATTTTCATATGATTATCAATGTACAAACATTTTGCTTAATGAGTTTTATTTTAAATCGATTTAAACAGCTACATGACAGAATAATTTTTAATTTTCTTATATGCTGTTTCAAATAAGTATACATATAAGTTTGCAAATACATGCATATCTAACCTGTACTTAATAGTATGTAAATTTAATTATTACTGAAAGAGATTCAAATTATATTTTATTTTAATTAATAAATAATCGCATTTATTACAAATTCGATTGCGAAAGTGCTATTCAATGTCTCCTACACTGAGTCATAAATTTCTGAATTTTTGTACAATTTTAGAAACATATTTTTGTTGATTTACAAATGTAATGTTTCAAAAACTAGAAAGAAAAGCAATTGCAGTTAAATTAGTTTAAATATTTGATCAAGAAATGTATTATAATTGTGTTATATATAGCTGATTGTAATCAGCAAATAATGAAAAAAAAACATAGCATTATTCTACACGTAACAATATAATGAGATAAACAAAAGAATATGTCAGCAAAAAGTGACATTCACTAAAGACAGATGAAAAAACACATTATGTGCAGATTTATTACTATATGCACATTGTGCTCTTGTGATTGGCAAAAGTATGAAAAATAAGATGATAACTGACACACAAAGTTGTATATGGATTTTGAAAACGTTGTATGTAAAATTTATTAAATAATTTATATACAATCACACTTGTAACATATGGAAACTAGAAGGAAATGTAGAATAAACATTTGTAATGTGACTACATGACATTCATGAAAATTATATTACGATGTTGAAGCAAACATATTAATTAATGATTGGAAATCTTGTGAATTTTTTCTGCCAGTAAATGCAAACCACAGACAGGATGGTAACCAGGACAGTGTATGGATAGGGGCAGGTATTAAATGTCACAAGATTTTTTGTTAATTGCAACACCAACTCTAATTTTTTACTTACCCCCCAATTGTTTGAAGTTTGGTCGATTCCAGTTGACGCGCTGCTTCTTCTGTTCTTTTCAAAAGCAATACCTGCAACATATACAAAATATTATATAAAACCGTATAATATTGTGTACGATACAAATAAAATTGATTCGTACTTCTATACATAGAACGTATTCTGAATAATCTTATATCGTTACTTAAGAAACATAAAATTAATTAAAACTAATTTTACAACTCACCTTTTGCGATAAGTTTCTAAAGTGCATTTCTTGGAGCATGCTACTGTGACGATGTAAATTTTCATGACGGGAGATGGCCAGCAATACTCCTCGTTCAGGCACGTATCGGCACACTGCCGCCCCTATCGCTTTTTGAAATTCCTTATGTGCATTTTCCATTTTGGCACTATATACATTAAGAAAAATGTTTATAACGCATCGCTGATATCTTTTAATTTTTTGTAAAACAGCGTAATCTCAAGATAATACGTACAATTCTCTTAGATCTTCAGGTACTTCTATTTCGATCTTGTGAAACGTATTTTTATCAATAGGGGGATTAGGATTTTTTGCTCTTAGTCGCTCACTAGCTACAATTTCAGTATAAGCGCATTCCCATCCCGAATATTCAACTACTTGAAAACCTCCTTTACTCATCTGAAAGAATAATATAATACAAAAACGCTTATACATAAAGATACCGATAAAATTTTAATACATTTTTTGTCGATTTAAATTATATTTCAGTAGATATTTTATACACTAATGCTAAGAAATATAAAGTTTTTTTTACTAACCTTAATGACTGCTTTCCACCATCCACATGCTTCGTGCTCATTTGACCTAGAAAATACCTCGATCTCCATGTTTTCAGAAAATTCAGGTTTCTGAGTATCTGTTGGAGGTAGACGTACTTGAGCAAATGGAAACTTTGATTCTGGTTGCCAGCTAAAATACAATACATTACATTTTATTGAACAATATTCATTAAGCGTCCTCGAGTATTTTGTAATCGCAACATTTAATAAGTTAAACAGATAATTTAAAAGTAATCAATTTTATAGAACTCAATACATATTTATGACTATCTTTTGTCGAAAACATATTTATTCGTAAAAATGTATATCATATACACGCGAGTCTATACTTTAAAATTACAATTGTATAAAATAAATTATTATTGCTACGGTTTCTCAGTAATAAACCTAACCGATTCGCTACATTACATTCCCCGATCGATGTTATCGAACGTGTAATCAGATAAAAACATAATTTTTCCATCTTTCCCGCTACGCTGTATTACATAAATTTCAATCCGTTCGAAACGTGAAATAAAAATATTTGCCTTCGCCAATAAAGAAAAATCGATGAAAATATAATCTCTCAAATTATCTATATACCGAAGTACGAAGAACTCTTTAAAAAAAACGTTTACGAACACTTGATAAGTTTTCTTTATCACTACTATTTAAACAAACCGATACATGAAAAACCATAAAAAAGAACTATACTTTTATCAAGCGACGATATTAAACAATACTCATAAATATTGTACAATTTTTCAAACCGTTGACTCTTTGGCAATTAGGAATATTAGACCTCGTGTAGCCGATAAAAATAGTATAATTCTTGTGCTCGACAGACTACACTGTTATTAGCACAGAGTATCAGGGGGGCGAGCATTCAGGACGTATCAGCGTCTGAACTGTTCTTAAAAAATTAGAAACAATAACTTACTCATTTTCAAAAGTTACCAGAACCTCGTCCTCAAAGACATCGGTGACAAAGGCCTGAAAAAATGAGACGTAAAGCGTGTGTAGAGTGATTCGTTTTCGACTGAAAAGTGTAGCGAGTGCTGGGAGACATTCGGACGTAATATCCCGATGCTCCCGGAATAACCGCGAGAGCGGTGTTATTACAATTCCGTAATTAAGGAAACACGTTTTCCCGAATCGCGAAAACGTATATTATAATCGGAACATCGAAAGCTGAGTAAAATCACGCCCTGTCAAACGAGACATGGCGTCGGAGGAAGCCGCGTTACCTCGCGAACATTTGAGGGCCGCGCTTTCGCGAAGTACGGGCGTCTCTTTTGTGAGATTATAACCGCGCCACGGGCCGTGAGTTGATCTATCCACGGCCTCGATCTTCCGCCCTGTTTTTTGTATACTTTTCACAGAACGAACCTTATAATATGCTCCGTTTTCGCCGCATACTTCGACTGTGAGATCCTCCATCTTGCTTTTGTGTGACGGCTCGCCTCCTTTGCAGCAGGCATGCTGGCGAGCGGGCAGCTGCACGAGTCGAGGCTGCAAATTCGTTGTTCACCAATCGTACAACTCTTTTCGATGATGCGGCCTCTTTATTGGACGGCCTCGTGCAGTGCTACCACTTTGGCATAACTAATTCACGTTTCAAAGAACTAGGATAATTGAAATACGCACCAGCACGCTCGGCACGAAACTTTGCACTTGTGTAACCGCTATTAGAAGTCGAATCATGACTTCGTGCCGCTTGCGATACTGTGGCCGCTTCTGTCTGGCCCTAGTGTTCGCGATTTTGCGAAACGCGTGACGTGCATTGACGGAGTACCGATGCGGACAAGAGTATTATTACCGATCATTCAGTGCAGACGACAATGTCTGGAAGCAGCGATTCAGAAGAATTTTTCGATGCGGAGGATGATACTTTCCATCACAATGCACGGTAATATTATCGGGCTCTTGTTTGTCCAGTTGTATTCAAAATTTCGAGTATTATTATTTTTTTTTTTTTTTTTTTCTTTCTTTCTTTCTTTCTTTTTTTCTCTCGCGTTTCGTGTATTTGATGAAAGAAAAAATATTGCGTAAATTTCATAGATGTTCGGGTAATGATACGGAATAATATTTTATTGGGAAACTGAATTGGCGATTTTTATTCCGTTTCATTCGTTGAGCGTGTAAGCTCGATCTGGAGGAAGCTCGTTTCGAATCGTTCGAATTTCATCTTTGTCGTATCATGTTCGTAACTAATTATCTTTGGTTAGGTCCGAATTTAAGCACTTACATCAGTCGTGAGTATGATTGTACGCAGCTATTTCAGGGCCGGCGTTCGCAGGTTTTCTAGGGGTCTGGTTGTTAACTTTGTAATTGCAGAGATTCCGAAGAAAAGAATGTTTCTTTATTATGTATTTGAGAAATTATTGATTTATTTAACGAGTCTTTCATTTTGGTGCGATTACACTTTTTGAGTTCGGTTTTTGTCAGTTTATTTATTTGTGTATTTTATTTATTTTTTTTTTTTACGTTGGATTACGATATTTTTTAATATAAAATTGTATATATTTTGCGTATCGCTTAGATTTGAGCGTAGTTCGACGTTGATAAAGTAACGGTGTAAATATGAATTGCAAATTTTGTTTAAGCAATGTATCGAAATAGATGAAAATTATTGCGTTTTATAATTGAAGTATTTGATTTTTCATAGGAGAAGCAAACAGCGTGATTCAACCAGTGTTGAAATGCAAAGTAAGGACATACCAGAGTCCTTTAAAAAACTTGATGATGATGTTTTTGTGAAACCTGCTGAACCTAAACCAATTGTAGAACCAAAGGAACATGTAACGATAGAATGTATAGTTAGTAAAGATAAGGCTGTAAGTACTTGTTGTCGTTAAACCGTTGTACCCTTAACGTTGCATTAGTTTTTAATAAAGAATACTTATTTAAACAGGAGGAAGACGGAAAGGAGTCGAGTACGGACAAAAGTGTGGGCAGAAGAAGGTTTCGTGAACTTAGACAACGTATGCAAACGGAGGATGACGATATCCCTATTAACAGTTCCCCTCCGGATAGTCAAACATCGTCTATCGAGGGTGTTTATCCCACCCCTTCGAAAACAACTCATCCATTTAGGATCATAGAACACGATACTCTTAGTTTACAAAGTATGACATCTTTAGGACGAGTTGGTCGAATTTTAGCTGGAGTCGGAGACAGTGCATCTGCTTCGCTTACGCCAAATGTAACCCAGTGTCCTCCTTCTGCGACCCTTACCCGTGAAAGCCAGATGTCCTCCATTGCTAGTATACCAAGCAAAGACGAGGACACAGCATCCGGTAAGGTGTCTCAGTCCTCCAGCATCCTAACGTTATCGGGGGATATCCTTCAGGAATCCTCTGTTAACAGTAGGTCCAGTTATACTTCTCACTCACAAAATGATAAGACTGTTATGCTTCAAGAACCTGATGTCATCGCTAGTACAAAGAATGGAAAGAATGGAAAGTCAAACGAAGACATTACTATGGCTGAAATACCTATCGCACCGCCAAGACGTAAAAAAAAGTCGAAAGCTCAAACGCCTACCGATCTTGCAGTACGATATTTCTTATTTGATACAATGTTCTTACAGTGTTGAATATTATCAAAAACTGGTTTTAAATAAGTAAATTTTAATTTTCAATTGTAGCCTTCTACAGCAGAATTACTATTACCCGCTTCACCATTGCCGAGTCCAGCAAGCACTATTGAATCCATCACCAGAGAATTCGAACATTCTCTCGATATTCGATCTGCAACGAAAGGACAATATGTTGTTAAACCACAAGTACGTGGTACAAGATATGTGCGAAAATATAATATACATTATATAAAATGAAAATCGTTTACAATCGTTGTATTTATGTAGGATGAGGATAAGTCAAAAGCTGAAGGCCCTTCGAGTGAAGAATTGGAAAGAGTAGAAAAAATGAAGGCTGAATTAATGAGTGTGAGATCGAGCGATAAGTCCAGTAGTCCACTAGGATCCATGTCTAGTAATAGTATAGGCCGTTATTCTTTGGGCCCTTATAAATTGTCAGGCTTGAGTCCTCAGGGTTCGAAAGAGAGACGAAAATCGGCAGGCGATCAGGACATGGTTCAGCAGTTGAACATGTTTGTTAGAACAAGAACAGATTCTGGAAAGCGGCTAACAGATATGGTATGTCACTGAATGATAATTTAAAGATGTTACATCTTGACGTTTATATCTTAATAACGATATAAACGATACGTTAATTATTTTTTAGGAAATTTTGGAACAAGTAACTGTCCTAAACCTAGATACCGGAGAAAGAGTACCATTAAGTATAGCTGAAGATAAATTACCACAGTGTATCAATCCGTTATCACTTCATATTATGAGACTTACTTCAGAATATATAAGTAATTCTAGTCTAGAAAAAGAAAAAGAAAGCGACGAAGAAAGTGTTGACAGTAAAATGTCCAGTATACCACCGGACGAAGATGTATCCGTTGGCAGAGTTCGAAAGAAAACTCAAAGGTTAAAACGCTTCTTAGGATCTACTGTGAAGAAAACGATGGACAAAGCAAAATCTATTGCGCAAGAAGTATCGCACGCAAGACACAAAGAAGATGTTATGGACATAGTAGACGAAGTTTATCCTGGTGAACAGCAATATATAAAACTAAAAGCGTCCAATAGTCATAAAGGACCATATGAGTTTAGTTGTTTACAACACGTTCAAGACTTAAGTGGCGAGCACGTGGGCCCTGTTTGGTGTATGAAATTTTCAGCTTGCGGCCGATTACTCGCTACGGCTGGACAAGATAGAGTTTTAAGAATTTGGGTTTTACGGGATGCTTTTACGTATTTTCAAGACATGCGAACTAAATACAACGCTGAAAAAGTTAGTCCAACTCCTTCTCAAGAATCTTTAGTCTCGCAACAATCTATGGAAGACCCCCATGTTGTGGCTAGTGCCTTTAGTGAAATAGAAGGGACGAAAAGCCCTTTTATGCCAAAGCCATTTTGCACTTATACCGGACATACCTCGGATTTGCTCGATGTTTCATGGTCTAAGAATTATTTTGTCTTATCGTCGTCGATGGATAAAACCGTGCGACTTTGGCATATATCACGAAAGGAATGCTTATGCTGCTTTCAGCACATCGATTTTGTTACTGCAATAGTATTTCATCCTCGGGATGATCGTTATTTTCTCTCAGGATCATTGGACGGTAAACTTCGACTGTGGAATATTCCAGACAAGAAAGTAGCCGTGTGGAACGAAGTGGATGGACAGACTAAGTTAATTACCGCGGCAAACTTTTGTCAAAACGGAAAATTCGCCGTGGTAGGTTCTTACGACGGCCGATGTATATTTTACAATACGGATCAATTGAAGTATCACACACAAATACATGTTCGATCGACAAGAGGTAAAAATTCAACGGGAAGAAAAATCAGTGGTATAGAACCTATGCCAGGAGAGGATAAGATATTAGTTACTTCGAACGATAGCCGTATACGCTTGTATGACTTGCGAGATTTAAATTTATCGTGCAAATACAAGGGTTACGTTAATGTTAGTAGTCAAATCAAAGCAAGCTTCAGTCCTGATGGGCAATATATAGTAAGCGGTTCGGAAAACCAGTGCATTTATATTTGGAAAACTCATCACGATTACTCTAAATTTTCAAGCGTGCGTAGAGATCGAAATGATTTTTGGGAAGGTATAAAAGCTCACAATGCAGTAGTAACATGCGCAGTATTTGCACCAAATCCAGATAGTATTATTAAACACATTGAAGAGAGAGAGCAGTGGGAAAATAAGGATGATGCAAAAAATTTAGGTAGTTCAACCGTAGATGTTCCTCCCGTTGATCCTGTGGTGGAGCAGCGTACTAAAGGCTGTGGTGGACATGTTCTCGTGAGTGCTGATTTCAATGGCTGTATAAAGGTTTTTCTAAATAAGACGAAACCTAAGCACAGTTCCCTACCAGCGTCTGCTCTCGCGTAACACAATACTACATTGATTTGTGCACTATTGTTAATACTAAAAAATTAATAAGAACACCAATATTATATATATATATATATATTGTATATGTATATATACATATATTAATAATTATATTAATATTAATATATATGTATATGTATATATATATATATGTATATTTGTTTTACCTCAGTGAATTATGTAGAGCTCACTGTATGCTGTTTTTAAGGTAAATACGGCTGTATTAAAAACTTTCAAAAACAGAATATTTTGAGATGCATGCCAAAAGGCTTACTTCACGATAAGGAAGCTTCTAAAAATATAGTTAGTAATACCAAAATACCCATAAATTTGACGCTCAGGCAATATTTCAATTTTCTTTCTTATTACGATTAAAAACAAACATCTCTTTTTATTGATTAAAAATTGAATAACATTCGCATACATAATTTCTACTAAAGCTTTAAATAAGCCATACAAACCATATAGTTTTATAAGATATTGTATTTTTAACACTTTTTTAAATTCGACGTATTTTTATTGACTTTTCTTTCTTGTATTATATTTTTTCGGTGCTGGTCCACTGCGATCGTATAGTTATACATGGGAAATCTTGCCGAAATTATGTTACGAGATACATGTGGTTAACATGGAATTGTTCGTTTCGATTATATTTATAAACAGAAAGAGCACCTTGGTGAAGAAACAAAGTATAAATACAAGCACTCGAGCGATGGCCGAATAGAACAATTTAATGAATTGTATTTTGGGGAATCCATCGTTAGACAAAATGTTGGATAGTATCTACAAAGTTTTATGAAAATCAAATTGGATTTTCAAATCCTAATGGTTTCTAAAATATGTTCTAGAACTTTACCGTGATAAGATAGCGTAATACATCGAAGACAATATATTAACAAAAAAGAGAAAAAGGAAAAAAAAAGAAAAAAAAGAGGAAAAAAAAAAAATAAGGTGGTTTGAAGTTGAAACGCATCATCGTTAAGTTTTTGTACGAACACAGTTCATATGTTAGAAACTATTTCACATGTTCAATATGAAAGTTATAGTTCAACAAATATCATGGTTTGACATTACACTCTGTAAAAAGCACCGTATCAATTTAACCAATCGATGTGAACGCAAGGTTTACCCTTGTACGCAAACATTACGTAGAAGCTGTCATAATGCTCATAACACTCGCTATGTTCAATGTTCGACACGATGTCGTAACTGTCATTTTAATCTGATTTAAAGGTGTTGTACGAAATACCTGTTTCGCAACGTGTCAATTATAAACGGCAGAGACGTATACCGTGTGCAAGGAATGACGGCTTAACGCTGTTTCAAACTCTGCATTTTACGATTCTGTGTATTTGATAAATT
Organism: Ctenoplectra terminalis; assembly: GCA_019453375.1. Lineage (NCBI taxonomy): Eukaryota > Metazoa > Arthropoda > Insecta > Hymenoptera > Apidae > Ctenoplectra > Ctenoplectra terminalis. The sequence goes on along the minus strand of SMSQ01026175.1, from coordinate 147,387 downwards.
ATGTATTGAAGGATGATGCGCTATTCAGTCGCGTGTTGAAGTACGATGGTTGATCTCTGCACCGCTAACGTTACAGCGCTTACAGAAACGCAGAAATGGTCAAAACCATTCGATTATAACGTACGATGTATTTTATTTGTATCGTAAATTTAATGTAAATACGCAGGAAAGAAATTGTAGGTATTTTGTGTAAATGTTATTGTAAATATATTATTCGAGCGATAGCGTAATCGCTTATTAACAACATTGTCATTCCGACAGCGGCGTGCACAAAACTATTGTTTGTGATCTCGTAGTAATCAGTAATCATGTAATATATTAATGTATCAATAGTGTATTCATGTATGGAAATGTGTCTGTTTTTTAAGTTGCCGTCACACAACAATATACATAAAGTTTACATCAATCATTAGAAACGTCTCTTCATCTATTGAACCGTCACATGCAACATTTCTTCCTTCCGTTCGACGCTTGGCCTATGACTTGTTACGCTTGGAATTTTTTATCGATCGAAAAAGAAAAAAGAAAAGAGCAAACAGTTAACACATTGTACAAAGTAAACCGAACATTGAGGCCGGGTTACGAGATATCTCGTTTTAATATTTTTCCGCACGCGCGTATCGACGACTCGAGAAATTAAAAATAGATTTTTTGTCGCGTTAGCGAGACAACCGAGCCATGCATATTCTCGTGGCAAATAATTAGCGAAATAAATGTACGTCGAAATTCCGAAAGAGTAGAAAACAATCGATCAGTATCGCCATTACATCGGTAGGTCTGTGTAGCTCGTGTATCGTACCTGGTAAAGTGTTTCATCGTACATTTTATTTCAAAGTCCACGTTTTAATTCCCGGGGAAACGGTTTTTTAATTATTTTACAAAATAGACGGTAATTCTAAACAAGTAGCAAAATAAAAAATAAAAAGAAAGGGTATATATGCATTGTACAAAGTTTTTCAGGAGCGCTAAAAAATGTGCAGGCCCTGGAAACGCGTTAACTCTTTGGGGCGCGCTGTGATTAAAAGTGTCCCACCTTTTTGACGCACCGTAATGGTGGGACATTTTTAGTCTTACCTCGACTTAGGAAAAAGGATGTGCTTTAACCCTTCGCACTCCGTACGATTCTTTATCACCGAAGAAAAGAAGTTTTATTTCGAACGGAAAAAATTCCTATTGCCTATGAAAGTACTTGTTTTTATTTATTTTACAAATTTCCATTTTCCTCTCGTAGACATAAATTTTTTATTTTGTAAATCATCATGGCGCGATATCTTTGGTAATCGAGCGTAATCCTGTTGAAAACAGAATGTCTCCGTAGCGGAGCCAAAGGAGCGCTAAGGGTTAATAAGTACCATTCGTGAACCCATGTGTCACGGTGGGACTATTCGAGTCCCATTCTATAACAACAATTTGAATTAAATTATTATTATTTTTTTACATTTTTACATCATGTGATTCCTTTATTAGTAAAAATATACCAATTTTGTTTGATTTAAAACGCAATCAAATTTCTATGCAACACGGGTCTATTTTATTATCTGAAGTCCTGTGCCGCAAAGAGTTAAGCGAGCAGAGTGCCGTACGCGATGTTAACGAATAAAACTTAGTTCAACGTTATTCGTATTGTTAAGAATACCTATTTCTGGGCACATTCACGGAGGAGAAACCGAACAATGATCGCCGCTAATAAGATTCCTTCCATTGTTGTACACAAAGACACGAATACCGGCTGGTACTTACCTATAGGTCAGCAATGTGTGTGCGGTCAGTCGGTCGGTCGGTCGGTCGGTCGGTTGACTGTCGGCTGATTCACCCATTTACTACGTTCGTACGTTTGGGTGCATGTATGCACGTGCATTGTCCTGAGTAATTAGGATGAAAGTGTACCACACAGCTAAGGCTTCGTGTGAAATAGACGCGTAAACGGTACTGTGCAACATTGGTTTTCGATCTTGACGGTATTCGAACCACGTAACGATATAAATTGGTACGTTAAAATTTTTATCCATGTACAGCATATAATTCGATACAGACTGTTTACAAGTATTATTTAACAATTTTACAAGTAATCGATGTTACAAAATTTACTTTATTACAAAATATGTATTACGAAATTTTGTCGAGTTACATATAATTCACTAACGAATCTTAAACAGCAACTATTAGCGATAAATGTTGCTTGTTAAAACTTAAGAGCAGTGAATTAGAATGTTTAGCAAAATTATAGTACAGGAAGGATCAACGATATTTATTAGTTAAATTCCGTAACTATAAAGTTTAACGACATTTGAAACGTTCGTTCCAAGGTAATTACGCGTTCATCGGACTAAAGTCATCAAGAACAGTGAGTTGATTTTAGTGGCATTGCCATTAGTCTTTTATGTCTATGAAGTTCAGTCGTTGCACCGACTATACAGATCAGTGTTCACCTGCAAGCCGGATAGCAGGTACACAGAAAGACGTTAACCCTTTCAGCGGTATGACTGTACATGTATGGCCAGACTGGAGTGTACCAGATAGAGTATAAGTCGTACACGTACTGGCCAAACAGAGCACAAATACGCATACGCGATCATCTGCTATGCTCTTATTTATTATTATTTCTTCGAGTTATTAAATATTAATCCTTTGCACTCGATTGGCGCTGCTATGGCGACACGCATAATTTTCTTCAGAGATGAAGTTTTTAATTAACACTAGAACTACCAAAGTGGTCGAAATGACACATTCGTAATATTTACAGAATCTTTATAAATTAACTACGGTGCCTTCGAGCGGATTTTCCGCGATTTTTTATTAAAAATATAGATAAACTTTTGTCTGAATTGCATCGCATATTATTTTATATACTTTCCACTTTGATTTCCTCGGTAGAAATAAGTATACTTTAATCGTGGGTAGTTCTGGTGTTGAATTCTGTATCTCGGTCGATTCAAACGCTTCTTTTGTTTTAAAATAAAGCAAATTAACTAAGTGAATAAAAAATGATAAACTTTTGTAATTTTCTGTTTCTCTTTCCAAAAGAACACTAAGTTTTCGCGGTAGTCCTTCGAAACTTAAAAAAGTTTGCGAGTGCAAAGGGTTAAGATTTGTTCCGTCTATCCTGAATACAAAGTGGATACAGATTGGATACACGCGGGAAGCCAAACGGATATAAAAAATAACTCGCGAGATTGGTATATCTGGGTCAGTTGTGAAAAGAATGCCAAAGGATTATTTAAAAAAAGGTACACGGATCGTTCTTAAATAATTGGTACAAGAGTTTCCGACATTCCGATTGTTCGTACGAAAACGAAACTCGCGTGAAGAATCGTCCGAGACGTTTGAAATTTTCTAATGGACCGTTCGAACGTGAGCATTCTGGCAATAAAACGGTCGGCTGAACGAGGTGTTCGTATCGCTAACAACTATGTACAACACGAATGTAGCGGACAGAGATACAAGAAATTATACAACTGGTAAACACATAAAGAACCCGAAGCTGTACAGGACTATAATGCAAACATGAACACCGTCCATAAAACCGACACGATAATTAGTTACATGGACTGTCCTAGGAAGTTACCGAGTTTCGACCATTAGATACTCCACCTTGAATGTATACAATTTGTATCTCACAAAATTTCAAAAAAAAGAAAAACGTCTTGGATTTATGGACTTTCGACTCGATATATTTTTATAAGCAACCGAAAAGTTTGACAATTGGAAGACCGTCAATTTCTGGAGAAAAGAGAATCGATACAGACTCATATTAGATTTACGACTGGATAATTTCTTGGTCCAGTAGCCGAAACAAGTACCGAAGGAACAGGAACGCAAAGAAAATATGTTATGTACGCAGTCACTTTGCGAGAGGTTCGGACGAAAGAAGGGATACAAGATTTATATGCACTGCCATGTTGGATCGTTGAGTACCACTCAAACTAATATTTCCATACTTGCAAATAATTTACGTAACACTTTATACCTTACTTTTTTATCTATCAATTTATCGTACGACGTAAAAAAATTCGAAAATTCAAGTTTCGTCGATGAAACACGTATTTACCGTTAACCCTTTGACTGCTGTGGACGCACAAATGCGTCCGGTGGAAGCTATCGGTGTGGACTACGGACGCATATACGCGTTTGACGATCGAACTGTTCAGATCGTAAATAATAGTATATTAAATAGATAATATAGGCTCAAGAATACTTCTCTGATATTATTCAGTACAGCATAACTGAAGAATTACGATAGAAACTTAGTTGTTTGTTGAATAATCAATCGAACACCGATACTAAATGATATTACAATCCGATATTAAATGAATAATATTCGTTCAAGAATAGTTCTCTGATATCATTCAATACAGCACAATTGAAGAATTACGATAGAAATTTAGTTGTTTGTTGAATAATCAATCGAACACCGATACTAAATGATATTAAATGAATAATATACTCTCAAGAATACTTCTCTGATATCATTCAATACAGCACAACCGAAGAATTACGATAGAAACTTAGTGTCTTATTGAATAATCCCGTTGAAAAAAAAGAAAATGAAAAAATATCCCGTCAACGCAGACCGTTTAAACCTAGAGTGCTCCGCAGCCAAAGGGTTAACACGGGACATGAACCAGTAAACGGTAAGAAGCGTTTCATCTGGCTAAACAAAGTTTACTCCCCAGACGCATACATTTCCAAAAACTGTTCACCGCTGAAAGGGTTAAAGACGCGTGTCGCGGCGGCGTCGTCTGTCCGACAAGTCGCACTCATACACGCGGACGACAGGGACAACAAGAAGGACAAGAACGACGAATAGGAGCACGACCGCGACCACGTCCACAAGAGTCGTAGTCGTGGTCGTCAGGAGTGTGGCTCAAACGAGAAGAGATATCCTCCGGTTCGTGAGGAACCTATATAACAGTACCGTGTGTCTGGGTCAGGGGGCGGGCCGCCACGTTTATAGTATACTCTCTATATCGGACAGGTGTACCCCATTCCGACTCCACGAGTTCTCGTGTGCACCATCGAGCCGCAGCCACGCCGCAACGCGTCTTTCTAGCTGCCGCGACAGATATCGGTGGCGCATCGCGGTAAACACGAGGAGATCAGTCGCACGGGGAGCCTCCGAGGACACTTAACGAACCGTTTCGAAGAGCACGAATTGGCCGGGACTGGCTTTGCAAACGTCTCTCGGGTCCTACCTCCTCGCGCGTTCGCCGGTTTCGTCCCCGTTTTCGCCACTGAAATCGGTCGAGATCAACTGACTGTGCTTTAGAGAGCCTCCGACCGCGCGGGTACGCGGAGATTTCTTGGCACATGGTGCTTCAATCAGTGCGGTGCGTCGCTCGAACCGTTCTTCTCTTTTTCGTCGCGCATCTTTGACACGGAATCTGGAAAATAGAAGCCTGTTCAACTGCGTTTCGACGTCTATTTCCTGATTGGAATAACGTAAGACACACTTTTTAAGCTGCTCGTACCGTACCTAATTCGAATAATTCCTATGTAAATAACAGCTTGCCCGTGGGAAATGGTAACGCTCGGTGGCAATCGACGCCTGTTAATACGGATGTACATCTAATTAGATTTAAATCCGCGCGTCGTAATGTGATCGGATTAAGGATCGAGCACGAGATCCACTGGACGAGTTTATTATACTAATTATCGTTCATCAAGGTGGAATCCAATTATCGCGAACCATTGATTAAGCTATTATTTACAGCGGAATCGTGGTCATTTATGTTGTCCTGATACGTCGATAATGACAGGAGCTGAAGTCTCGCGTGGAGAAATTATACGACGCGCCGTAGGATGTGCATCGCGTTATAGTCAACCACGTGGTGACCGCTTTCATTCTATTGAATGTGCACATGTGCCGCAACAGTTGGCGGCTGTTAGTCACTTATGATTAATCTCACGGTCGTTGGCACAGAAATCAACGATGCCTATGCGTATCTTAACGATTTCTTTTGCAATCAATTTCTTCTTTATCCGTCGTATAATTTTTGCTTAAATAGTACGTTAAAAAAAATGATACGTTGTATCTTTTCATTTTAGGGGAACTTGTACGATCAATCGTTATATTTTGACCATCGATTCGAGATTAAGATTGTTCTCCGAGTACGATGTCGAAGGTAAAAGATACGAGCCAGATCTTTATTTATACTCGCGATACAATTCTCGTACTCGAGTTTATCTGGTACGTTCGTCGAATGATTAATAGGAGTAAGATTTAACTAAAGCAAGTTTTTACAAGTCGTTACACGATCGACATAAGCGAAATGTACAGCGGATCGTGTCAAGGTAACTAGATCGTAAATGACGGTAGTCGTAAAATGCAACGCTCAGGAAAGGAAAAGGTAGCCGGTACTAATGGAAGGCAATATTCATTCATTGTGTAACATAGATTGTGGTATCTCGTGCGATCGATCAGCAATACGACACCTTTACAACGAAAGTGCATCGAGTTGCCATCAAGTTGTCAGTTTGGTTCGTTACGCTCGATTACCATACAGTTGCTACGTTGCAGACGATAGAGTAATGTAGATCATGCATGTACACATCATATGTATATTCCATGGACACACTATCGGCGATCGCTAATAAGCGAATAAATTTTATGCTCGCTGCACAATCGCATTATCGGTTGCCATTTTTTGATCGATGAATCTTAATATGTGCTAATACGAATTTGTATTATATCCGAAGAAGCGATGAAGATCATCTGTTCTGCTTCGTAATTTTGATTATTACATTATGAAACGAAGTAATATAATAAAATTCATTTAAAGAAGAAATAATATTCTTTACGATGTAAGACTAATAAAAAGAATTTTATACTTTTATAATTGGTTAAAATGATAATTATACGAAGAAATAATTAAGGATTAAGCGCGATCGAAACGTCTTCATATTTTATTTTATTGCATTCTTTTTAATAACCTTAGACCGGCGCGTGAAGACTAATTAAATTTTATTTTCAAAAGTATTAAAAATGAAAGAAAATAATTTAATATTCGAATACTAATAATAATATTTTTCTCTNTTATACTAATTATCGTTCATCAAGGTGGAATCCAATTATCGCGAACCATTGATTAAGCTATTATTTACAGCGGAATCGTGGTCATTTATGTTGTCCTGATACGTCGATAATGACAGGAGCTGAAGTCTCGCGTGGAGAAATTATACGACGCGCCGTAGGATGTGCATCGCGTTATAGTCAACCACGTGGTGACCGCTTTCATTCTATTGAATGTGCACATGTGCCGCAACAGTTGGCGGCTGTTAGTCACTTATGATTAATCTCACGGTCGTTGGCACAGAAATCAACGATGCCTATGCGTATCTTAACGATTTCTTTTGCAATCAATTTCTTCTTTATCCGTCGTATAATTTTTGCTTAAATAGTACGTTAAAAAAAATGATACGTTGTATCTTTTCATTTTAGGGGAACTTGTACGATCAATCGTTATATTTTGACCATCGATTCGAGATTAAGATTGTTCTCCGAGTACGATGTCGAAGGTAAAAGATACGAGCCAGATCTTTATTTATACTCGCGATACAATTCTCGTACTCGAGTTTATCTGGTACGTTCGTCGAATGATTAATAGGAGTAAGATTTAACTAAAGCAAGTTTTTACAAGTCGTTACACGATCGACATAAGCGAAATGTACAGCGGATCGTGTCAAGGTAACTAGATCGTAAATGACGGTAGTCGTAAAATGCAACGCTCAGGAAAGGAAAAGGTAGCCGGTACTAATGGAAGGCAATATTCATTCATTGTGTAACATAGATTGTGGTATCTCGTGCGATCGATCAGCAATACGACACCTTTACAACGAAAGTGCATCGAGTTGCCATCAAGTTGTCAGTTTGGTTCGTTACGCTCGATTACCATACAGTTGCTACGTTGCAGACGATAGAGTAATGTAGATCATGCATGTACACATCATATGTATATTCCATGGACACACTATCGGCGATCGCTAATAAGCGAATAAATTTTATGCTCGCTGCACAATCGCATTATCGGTTGCCATTTTTTGATCGATGAATCTTAATATGTGCTAATACGAATTTGTATTATATCCGAAGAAGCGATGAAGATCATCTGTTCTGCTTCGTAATTTTGATTATTACATTATGAAACGAAGTAATATAATAAAATTCATTTAAAGAAGAAATAATATTCTTTACGATGTAAGACTAATAAAAAGAATTTTATACTTTTATAATTGGTTAAAATGATAATTATACGAAGAAATAATTAAGGATTAAGCGCGATCGAAACGTCTTCATATTTTATTTTATTGCATTCTTTTTAATAACCTTAGACCGGCGCGTGAAGACTAATTAAATTTTATTTTCAAAAGTATTAAAAATGAAAGAAAATAATTTAATATTCGAATACTAATAATAATATTTTTCTCTCCACGGAAGGATCAGCAATCAGCACATAGCCAACGGTAATAGGTCATCAAATTACTACATTTTGATACATTCTTCACCAGAAATATACTTGCTATTTAACTCTGTTTTCTGGCTAAACTTTCATAGCGTGGCTACTATATTCAATGAATTAAAGTTATTAATTAAAAAAAAACAACTGAAGACACTCGTCTAAATCTCCAACACACTTTTCAATGTCACGAACGTTTCTAATCTAAAAAGATTAGCCATAGGCTATTCTAGAAGCGTATCGATCATAAGTAAATGGGAACGAGAAGATATTTCGACTCTTTTCTATATAGGTCACTATTAGGTACGCACTTATTATGCGAATGCCTGACTTCGGAATTACCACACCGGTGGAACCGTTATATGTATTTGGCACCACGCCACATCTTCGGCGTGCCCGATTCATGGTTAGCATGGAACAACGGACGTGTAAACAGCCTCCGGTGATTTTTATTCAAGCATGGCCTCGTAGCGAAAGAAAGAACAGGTGTCGCGGTCTATCGTGGCACGAATCGCAAAGCGGTATAATAACTAATGTATGCCAGTAATAAACAAGCGCTTATAGCTTTGCTACGCTAACGGAATTCGGTATAGATCGCTATTTCTCAAGGGAACGTATTAATTATACCTCGCGCGAACTTTTGCATTGCGCTGTACAGGGCAGAAGAAACGGACACTCGTTTCACCGCCGCTGCGTTACATTTTACCATCGCATGAACGAGGAACGTTACCGCGATCGAACGTTAAAAGAATTTCTCAAACGTTAAAAAAAAAAAAAAGAAAAAAAGAAAAAGCAGACTGTGTTGAATCACGGTCGAACTAGAATGTAAACTCGCAGAGATCAATAAACTCTCGAAATGAGTTGTTCGTAGCCTTTCAGAAATTCCCAGCGTACCGTCATCGAAGTAGCAGACGAACGACCGCTTAAATCCGAAATCGGTGATTTGTCGCACGTATCGTCTATCGTTTGACCTGAAATCGGACGAAAATCTATCGGTAGGGACGAGTTTTAGCATTGGATCCGCGTAAGTGGATTCGGTACGTACGCCGAAGGCCGATAGGTGAAAACCTACTTGCCTACATTCATTCACTGTCTCGCGCGCATCTCAAATTCGTTCCACGATTATGGCGGATCGAGTCATTTCGCGTATCGCGGTTTCTTTCGGGGCACTTTTATGCTTGAAAAATATGCTGGTCGTTTGAGCGACCGCGGAAAACATTTATGAGATCGAATAATTATCCTGAGAGGATGACTTTAAAATTCTCGAACGCGCGCGACGCATTCGAATCACCGCTGTTTAAGCTCGCATTCTTCTTTCGGTATTTTTACGCGCGCGAAACAGCGCGTTTATGCGCGATAGTGAAATCGCTTTTCGATCGTTCGGTGTTATTTTTCAGTCGCAAGAGCGGATAGAGGATCGATGATGAATGGTACGAAGAAGACTCGTGATTTTTCCGAAACGCGACACGAGTTCGATGGATTTGGTTCATACCTATAGTTGTCGATCGTGGCAGTCTGGTGTCATGAGTACAACGAGGTAACGGAGCGAAAACCCGGACATTCGGCAGGAATTTGGGACAGGTGGCCTAGTGGTCGCACGAGGCGAGCGTGTCTGATAATTGGCGATTAAACACGAGCGAGGCGTCCAATGATGGACCGGTTCGTTCGTTCACTGTTCAGCATTTTCTACTAACAATTCCTTATGACGTTTCACTCGTATGCTCATTGAGAGTGTAAAATGGGCACAAGTTAGAATTTACACCGTGTCGCTTAACATTTCACGGTTTCTTGGTACTTCGGTTACACACAAGCAATTAACTCGTTGGTTTTACCGCGAACGAATAATTTCATTAACGAATTTATTTCGATCGCAGAAATCAAATTCTGACGATTTAACAACCGAACGAGCTAAATCATCTTACGTACGCATACTTGTGAATAATTTATTCACGATAAACGTTGAATGTAGTAATTATTTAACGCAGCTGTCGCGACTGGTAGTAATTATTTAAACGAAGGAAATGATTGTTTCAGCGGTACGTTTATAACACTTCACCGTGGACGCCAACACGGTATGCGGTGGCGAATCTTCACTTTAGCCTGTCTCCTACTAAAGGGGGTAAGTAAATATGATTTTCACTCATACTTCGTCGCTAAAACAATTATTACTTACATCCTAACGCTTTAAGAAGTTAAACTTAAATTTAGATTCTACGTTGAACTAAATTGACCCATAAACGTAGCGTCTATTCTTTACCTTTAAACGCAGTCTCTACATTTGTTTCTAAGCGTAACACATTTATTCTTAATCGTAGCATTTTTCCGCTTTTACAAAAGTTTTACTAATTCCTTCAAAAAAAGAAACGCAATGTTTCAACACTTTGCTGACCGGTGACGAGTTAACTCGTCTTTTCGAACCTAAACGATAAAACGGCAATTCAAACAAGATATCACACGATAAAAGAATCTAATATCACAAATTACGTTGATAATAAAAATCAGGTTTCCAAATTCTCAAAAATAAATGCTTTCTTCAGCAATCGTGATAAAATTTATTGCAATTTATTTAGAACGTTTTACTTTCATATTCGATTACAAAATAATAGCCGGTGACATGACATAGTTTCTGTGTAAAATTTCCGGTCAACAAAGTGTTAAGATAACTAATAAGTGACCAATACTAACGTCTCTATAATTTATTAAGACATCCGCCAAGTCAAAAGAACCAACTTGTGTAAAGAATCCTCGGTAGTCCCTAAAATGTAGCTTACAATATAATCTCCCACTCTGCAGCAGTTTTTTCGCGCGAGACAATTCAGTCTTCGATAAACGGGATCAAAAGCTGCGAAAAAACGTATGTGAAACATCGAATCGGTGCTCAAAAAGCGTCCGGAGGCAAGAAAAACACGCGGCGACGTTACAAAGGGGGTAGGTCGGTATGTCTGCGTGGGTAATTACTACATTATAACCCAGATATCGCGGTGGGTACATAGCCTGCAATGCCGTTACCCAGTGCTCTGACCCAGAGCTAAGGGCGACTCGAGGCCCGGTCGATGTCTTGAAATGGTGCGCGGCGTTCCGATCCGGCTCATCCACGTCTACTACGAAGTAACGTTTTACCGTCGGGCCTTCACCACGAATCGGTCTTACAAGATTGCGCGCAAAAATCGCACACGAAACGACCGGTTCCGTGATCTTACCTTTCCACCCTGCATTCTTGAGGACCGACACGATTTCAATTCGTTCGTTACTTTTTTTTTTTTCTTTTTTTTTTCTTTTTTTTCCTCCGTTACCCGGACAGCGTTCATTCTTCCAGACCGCAGGAACGTTTTTAAATATTTTCGCGTCACCGATCGAAATTAATGACCGACGACACGCGTCGTCATCGTTGCCAAGTGTGCACCGAATAATTTCATGAAAGAGGAAATTTAATTTTGCACGGTTCCACGGTAATTTCATGTGTACACAGATAAATCGAGATTCGAAGGTTTTATAGGTTTTTGTGTATTCGTCTTAATTCTGTAACGTATTTATATATTTTTTCTTTTTTTCTTTTCTTTTCTTTTTTTTCTTTTTCTTCTTTTTTGTGGCAATTACGAACACAATTTTAATTCGTATTTAATAAGTTATAAAGTGTGCCGAGTATATTCTGCCAATTATTCACGCTTGCTGCCTGTAAATAATGTTTTATCTTCAACGTTCGTTTCGAATCGGATTTACAAAGTAGCCTATTAAAATGTAACAGATATAATGAATGACGCCTCGATTATACGTATTGCAGTTACCCGACGTACAACTTTCTGTTTTGTTACTTAATACGCATAATGTATTCATATATTGAACAAGATTTTTCACGATCAAGTATCAATGAAAGTTGTTCACTGTCGGTGTTACGTTAAGAACAAACGATGTATAACGCAAACACGTTTCACATCGCAACAGTTATTATCTATTTTTTCATAAAAATATTTTATGGTTACTCTGAGATGATTACACCGGGCAGCATACGCTGGAACGTGATCGTTCTTACACTGGCTCGACCAAGTGAATGAAGCGGAGTTAGAATGAATGAAATACCTTCCTAAGATGATAGAAGAAATTCCCGGAGATACGAGACCGCTCGGAGCGGAGGATAATGATTACCCTTCGAGACGACTATAATTTTCCTTTTTTGTCAAACGCTCTTGATGTTGGTATTAATCTTTCAGTCTTCGTTCAACGGAAACGAATTAATAATTACGTCGTTACTGTTACGACTAGAAGCGGAGTTTATTCCATCGAGCATTGTTATTACGTTTCCCTAATGAAAACAGCCTGGCAACGATTTAATCTCGAAACGCGTCGAACCAAAACGAGAACGACGTGACGCGCTAACAGTCGAAATCATTTCACCCGAAGGACGGTCATCGTCTTTTCTGTCCGAGCGTGCATCGCCGTCATCGAAATCCATCATGGGTTCGTTCACAGGTGACCCAGTAAGCTTTCGTCGAATTATGGGACGCGCTGGCTGGAAAGCCATGACGAGATAAGCAGATGTCGGAATCGGTGGAGTGCAGAGGCGGGAAACTGAACGTGTATCCGAAGCGCTGAGCCTGGCCGATTGACCTGCGGCTAAAGACACGGGTGGTCCGTTATGCCCCAGGGTCACGCGTGACGCAATCAGCCACTACACTGGTGTACAGGTCCGATGCTCCTATTCCGTCGTTTGGTCGCCCCTCCTCGACCCTCCGAACCCGTCATTCGTCGAACAGTCAGAACGGGTTTGTTGATCGGAGGCTGTTGTCTCCCGTATTGGCCATCAGGAATGCGCACGACCGGAGATAGCTCTTTGAGCGGATCTTGGGTCTGTGACAAGAGGCCAAGGATGAAAAATGCATCTCTTTTTGCGAGGTCGAAGGACCATTATCTTACTACTTCTGTCGGTTAACTTTGCAATTTCATGGTCTCGTGAAAACTGCAAAAGAAATGTATAAGTTATCCGTTATGCATGGGAGTCACGATCTATATTAATTTGATAAATAGTTTCTATCGTTAGAAGATCGGAATTATGTTAATTTTTTTTGAACCACGAGTTGTGATGGATCAATGGTATTTAACCTATGTACGTTACGTGACCGTGTGCCAGGCGCATCTTTCGTTCACACGTCCGAGGTACGGTTAATTCTTTCGTCAGGATCGTGCAGAGTAAATTCATGCATCGTTACACGATAATTTAGGTGAATATGTATGCACGGTTCTTCGCTGATTGCACTCGTGAGCTCGTCCGGGATAAAGGCGGTCCGTTCCTTAAAGAACTTGCACGTCTGCAAATTATGTAGCCCGACAACGTCAATCTACTTTCACGCTTTCTCATCGTTTATCCCTTTCCCCTCGATGGATGTTCTACAAAATATTTCACTACCTACTTTGCATGGGAACACGTTTTCAGCGATGCGTTTCATTTTTATGTTCGCAGCTGGCTCGAACAGAGGATGTAGAGGTAGTCGAGGCGATTCCGGGAGAGGACAACCGAAACGATAATTCGGCGTTGAATCGGCAAGACAACGACATAAATAGTTCCGACCAATTGGCGTTGGAATCATTAGGTGAGAAGGATGCTGGTGGTAATCATTATAAACCCGGTGGTCTGCGAGGACATCCCCTTCCTCTTCCACCGAGTCGAGGCGGGCTGGGACTACCGCATCCAAGACCGCATCATAACGTCGCTTATCATGGTCCACCGCCACCTTTGCCGCCGTCCAAGACACCATCGGAGGCGATCGACAAAATCTATACAACGGGTGGTGGGATTAGCACAGCGGTAGGTGCAGAACCCTGGCCGGCACCCACGCCAGACATGCCGAAGATCATTTCTTTGGACGTGAAGTGCGAGAAAAATTTGATGAAAGTTTATCTTGGCTTTGATAAACCGTTCTACGGTATAGTCTTCAGCAAAGGCCACTACAGTAACGTTAATTGTGTGCACTTGCCGGCAGGTTTAGGGCGCACCTCGGTTAACTTCGAGATTAGTATTCACGCGTGTGGCACAGCTGGGAATACAGAGAATGGTTTATACGGGTATGGCGCCGAATCGGGGTCAGGAACGTACTTTGAAAACATTATTGTGGTGCAATACGATCCACAAGTTCAGGAAGTTTGGGACCAGGCGCGTAAGCTACGATGCACTTGGCACGACTTGTACGAGAAATCTGTTACGTTCCGTCCGTTCCCCGTCGACATGTTGGACGTGGTGCGAGCCGACTTTGCCGGCGATAACGTTGGTTGCTGGATGCAAATACAGGTCGGCAAGGGTCCATGGGCGTCGGAGGTATCGGGACTTGTTAAGATCGGTCAAACGATGACGATGGTGCTCGCAATAAAGGACGACGACTCCAAGTTCGATATGCTTGTGAGAAACTGCATGGCACACGACGGCAAACGGGCGCCTATACAATTGGTCGATCAGAGAGGTTGTATCACCAGGCCAAAACTTATGTCCCGGTTCACCAAGATTAAAAATTTCGGCGCGTCCGCGTCCGTTCTTTCCTACGCACATTTTCAGGCATTCAAATTCCCGGACTCGATGGAGGTCCATTTCCAATGCACCATACAGATATGCCGATATCAATGTCCGGAGCAATGCTCCGAGTCCCCTTTGTTGTTGGAGTCTCAGGGCCTTCTGGAGAATCATCATCATCCTCCATCTAGTGGACATCCTGATTCCAGCTACGGTCTTCCGCCTCCCATTCCACTTCCCTTGGAAGCTTATTTGCAGGCTGCCGCTGGACGTCCCAGAGACGAAAGACGAAGAAAATCTCGAGAAATAGTACCGACTCCGCAGAAAGCGGTCGGAGTCAATCGTATAATACGAGTCGTTTCAACGGGTGACCTAACGTTTTCCATCGATGAGTCTAACAATGGAGAATCAAACGGACCCACGATGGTCTTTCCCGTACGTAATGAGAATACCGCGAACGCGGCCATGATTTGCATGACTACCCCAGGTTTTGCTGTTACTCTCATAGTACTTCTTGCCGTGTTACTATCTTCGTGTATACTTTCCACCTACCTCTGTCTACGCCTAAGACCGTTCTCAGGAAAAGCTAGGAAGGCTGCGACGTATTATAACGGAGAACAAAACGCGCCTAAAAAGTCGGCGAGGACGTGCTTCTACTCATAGGTAAAAACGGTCGTAGCATCGTGGAAGACTGTATGCTGTCGATCGGTTCTACTTTTCTGTGGAGAATCATCGTATCAAGCGGGTTTCTTCCTCGAGACTGGTTTGACGATTTTCATAGCGTTCAATTATTTATCGAAGCAAATATTATGAATGACGAATTACGGTGAGCGTAGGACGTTCATTCATCGCATTGAAAGTAGATACCTACGCGCTATTACTTAACCTACTTCAATACGATGTTGCTCAATAAACCAGTTGCCAGATTTGTTTTCTTTTCTTTTTTTTTTTTTTTTATATATATATATATATATATATATATATATATATACATATATATACTACAAAGTATACACTCTGGTGACTTAGTTCTTATTTCGTATTTATTTTCGGACCGATCGAGACCGTTCACAGGAAATTTTTAAGTTCAATCGATTGGATGTCGCACAAACCGGTCCTCTTGGCCGCGCCATTCCAGGTATCGTAGAGGCTACAGAATGTCGCAAGCACGATTCTGTATACCGGCACGTATCGGACAGAGTATCGTTCGTAATAAAATAAATAGAATACTCTCTGCTACGTGTACTGCATCTGTTTGATCGGAATGATCGAGCAATATAGATTTGTGCTTCGTCATGATGAAACTTACGCTCAAGCCCTTGCTGGCGACTGTGTATAGACACTCCGAAAATTTAGTCAAAGATAATCAAACACTTTGCGTTCGCTACTTCCTCGTCATAACTATTTCGGGACCATGGTATTTGGGTACTTCCTTTTTGATTAATCGTTACACGTTGCGTATCGACGATACGTAGCTCGGTGTACGACCAAGGCTGAAATATTGCGAGAGAATAGTCTACGTTAAAAAAAGAAAATCGTTTCCTTTCTTTTGTTTTTAATATTGTTGATAATATTATTGTTTTAATATTATTTATTTATTGCGTAACAACGTTCCAAATTTCTACGGCTTTATACGCTGTATCTTGTGCACTTGTAACCGTGTGAGAGCCAGTCACTATGATGAAACTATTAAAAAATAATTATCTCGGTTTTAATAATTCTATGTTTAAGTTAATATTAGACACGAAACTTTTCGCTTCAGTGAAGCGAACATTTTTGCACGTTAGTTTATATACACGCTGCCATGTAACGAAGTTTTTTTTTTTTCATATAATTGACGAGCATCTTATCCGTTTCTTTTCTTTTTTTTCTTTTTTTTATTTAATAATATCATATTAGCAATTAATCAGGAAACCGAAATATGTAAAATTACAGACAATAAACAAGGAGTTATCTGTTTTTGCGATACGTTTCAATCTTTCATGTACGAGAAATGCGATAAAATATTTTGAAAAATGAACTGCGCAAGTAAACAAAAATATAAGGTATCAAGATCAAATGTATAAAAGAATAGTCAGTAGCTTGTAATAGCATACAAAAGATTATAATATAATATTTAATATTAATATAAGCTCGTAGATATAAAAATGTTTATAAATTATTTCTCATCGATGAAACAATGTATTTTTTACAAGAATATTAGTATTTAAACTTTTGTATATGAATAAATCTATAATATATTTGCTATCTTATTTTACACGAATATTCTCACCTGGCTAGCGAATATACATATTTGAAACTTGAAATCAGTGTTCTTTGCGTTCCGCTGCAATGCCCAAAATTCCTTTTTTTTTTTTTTTTCTTTTCTTTTCGTCTCAGAACTTAAAAAGACACGGGAAGAGAGTAATTATTGGTTCTGTGGAAATAGGTCAAGGTCCTGTAAATACATTTATTGGCATTACCATTGATTCATGTTAAATAAAAACACAACCTCTCGATTAACAATCGACTTAACTCTTTGTTCCTTTCGCTCCAAGTATTATATTATAGTAGCTGTCCAATATCGCGCATCGTTGCGCTTTCAATTGGCGATCGCTACCATCGATTTAATAATTCTCTTCTCCGAACGGTACGAGTATTCTCCTTCTTTTTTTTTTTTGTTTTTACACGTGTATACATGTTCTTACGATCTATAAGATAATCTAACGCGTTACAATTGTTCTGGCGTTTCGAAAAACGTTTGGACGAGTAAAGTAAATGAAAAAAAAAAAAAGGAAAAGGTATCTATCCAAACACCGCATCGTTGATTAATCTGTTTTTAGATAAGAGAAAGAGAGAGAGAGAAAAAAAAGAAGCGTTTTCTTTTTTTTTATTACAAAGATGGAAGTGAAAGAGATACGCAATACTTAAACGAAGATGAAGAGATTACGAGGAAGCCTCACTTTCCTGTACAAAGAGCTTTCGCTTTCTGCTTTCGTAGTAACACGAGTGCTTTCAAAGCGTTAGGTCCTTCTTGCGATAATGCTCTCCAGATATACGTTCCTTACTTATATGTATAATTACGTATAGGTATATGGTATTCCAGGATCAGCGACTACAGGATCCCGTTCATGGTATT
The DNA here is from genome assembly GCA_019453375.1 of Ctenoplectra terminalis. Taxonomy (NCBI): domain Eukaryota; kingdom Metazoa; phylum Arthropoda; class Insecta; order Hymenoptera; family Apidae; genus Ctenoplectra; species Ctenoplectra terminalis. The sequence continues at coordinate 129,320 of SMSQ01026175.1, read as the reverse complement.
AAACGTCTTCCTGGACGTTTTCAATCGTCTGTTGGGTTTAAAGGATTCTTAAATAATTTCTCCTATTATCTAGTCGCCTAATTTAACACGGTAAGCGCCACGCCGGTCCCTGCGGACCGATGCTGAAATTTTCGTTTAGGCATTGTTGGTTTCTCAGAACTAACAGTATGGATTTTTAAAAATTGTACCTTATAATTCATTAATCAGTTCTATTAAATCACATTAAGCAAGGATACGACCTTCCTTTGCAGGTCTCTACAATTTTCTTCTTAAATTCTTAACTATTTTCCGACCAACTGTTTTTGAATTAGCCCCACACAGCCTAACGGAAGGTCGACCAAAATCGACGTGGCGTTTAACGTGTTAAAAAAGCCCAGGGGGGCAATCGATTCTCGGTCGACTATCGATCGATTCGTGATCGATTTTCAATCGACTCTCATTTTATTTTTAACCTTCAATTGACACCGAGAAAAAAAAGAAGAAAAAAAGAAGAGCGAAACAAGTAGAAAAAGTAATGATACGAATACATACTTTTCAACGTAAAAATAAATCGATTCTCGGTCGACTATCAATCGATTCATGACCGATTTTCAATCGACTCTCATTTTATTTTTAACCTTCAATTGACACCGAGAAAAAGAAAAAAAGAAGAGCGAAACAAGTAGAAAAAGTAATGATACGAATACATACTTTTCAACATAAAAATAAATCGTTTCTCTTATGTATAACATATGCGTTGTCAAAAAAAAAAAAAAAAAGTGTCAACGAAAGGTTAAAACATCATACATCGAGGCGTCTACTAAAGTATATCGAACTCTCGTATTAACTAACGTAACGATATATATACTCGAAAATAGAAAATAATTTCCGCTTGGTAGTAGCGTTCATAAATTTTTTCAAGATTATTCATCGTATCGTTTCTATTTTCAGTTAGCTGTTACTTTCAGCCTCTTTAGGGCTAATTCTAGAGGTGCTGTTTATTTCAAAGTTTTCGCTAGGCGTCGATAGATAGCGTGACCATCGGTAACGAGTAATTCGATATTGATGTAATTTCGATAATCGAAAGCGTTCGACTCACCGCGCAGCCGCGTTCGTCACGTTCGAAGTTGAAGTGGTTTCGTTTCGCGCAAAAAACGGGTGACTATCTTTCAGTGAATTTAGCGTTGATAAATCGATTTTTCCGTGTGCACAAATGAATCAATTATTTTATAACGGTTGCGTTGTTCGATATATGCGTCTGGTAAGTCAATACTTTGTTACATGCAACGTATTCAATGCAATATAATAATTTTGCTCTACGGCGTTCTAATAGTATTAACATGGCGTTTGAAATGCTCGCGGAGCCAGATATTTTTTATAGTTTAAAATATATTATTTAGTACCGTGATTATTTTGATATGAAAAATAATGTAAATTTTGTGACGCCATAGGTTTCTTCATTTGCTTCACCGTTATTTGATGACTCTGTGGTGTGTGATGGCTCTGGGAAATTCGGATGCATGATACTGACGATACGTGAAGGTTCGTGTGCAAAAAATGGCTGCTAAAGGTAAGAATGTATGTCCACCATTAAATACGCCATTGTATGAATTACTAATTTGAAAACGGAATAATTGATATATCAGTCACGAATTTTGGTTTTGTATTTCAAATAGACAATGTTTAACGATGCGAGTAAAAGAATCTCTGGAAATTTGAAAATGTATTTTAGTTAATCCTGCTGTTCTTATTTATAGTACACATTTGTATTTGCTAAAAATTTTTTTTGAAGTTTAAAATATTTTAGATTATACGAAATATATAGTATTAAAGAATTAAACGCAAAAATTAAATACAATAAATATTCATTAATATTCAAATTCAAATATTAATAAGTATTCAAATTTGAGAGTAATTATGTAAAAGTAAATTTCATTTTGGGTCATACAGATTCGAGGCAGCAGGGTTAACAAATTTCGGTACTATTAATAATATTATTAATATTAATATTATTATATTAATAAAATCTCAGTAATATTAATAATATTATTGATATTAATATTATTATATTAATAAAATCTCAGTAATATTAATAATATTATTAATATTTCAGTATTATTAATAACTGTACCATATGTATACATAGCAATTATGTAAAGTTAAATTAGAGTTTTATTTTATTTTATTTTATTTTATTGTGAATTGTTATTCATTATTATTTGTCAATAGTAAATGCTAAAATATCAATTTTTAAGAAAAGCGTTTCGAATAGAAATTAAAAATCTGCAGATAAGCTAAACAGCTTTTTTATATTTTTAATCCATTTTTCTATTTTTTTTTTATTTTTCTTCGATTTATTTTCTTCTGATTTTCTATATTTTCCTATATTTTCCTATATTTTTCTATGTTTTTCTATATTTTTAATTAGTAATTCCTACAACGATGCATTATATTAATTTTTGCTACATCGAACGTCGTTCGATTACTTTTACAATTATGCAAGCACACTCGTCAGCAGCACCTCTAGTAAATTCATCATTAAATAGATAACAGACGCGTAATGCTACAGGGCATATTACGACTTACGTACAGAAGAAAAAAAAGTCTTATAAATCGCGTTAGCTTGTATTCTACAGACTCATAGAAAATATTAATACGCACCTTTCCGTTCGCGAATTATCTAAGGAAAAAAAGACACGCGTTGGAATCGGTGTCGTTCCACCCTTCGACTCGATTTAATCAAACATCGAACAAAGAACAAAAACAATAAAAAAAAACATCCCTAACAATATCATTCGCAATACCAAACATCGAACGTTATTCTCATACTATTCACAGCGAACGATGTCGCGTTTTCCCTTCCGACGCGCCTATTTTGCGAATTTCATTAATTCATTCTATAACGATTATTGTGCATGATTATGCTCCTTACTTACCCAAATACCAACAATTGCCTCTCGAAAATAATCATTTAATGATGCTTTCGTTCGCGAGTCTACGAAAGAAAGAAATAAAACGGAAAAAACAAAAAAAACAACAAAAGAAACAAAAAAAAAAAACCAAAAGAATAAAACAAAAATTACTCTCATCGAAACCAACGAGAAAATTTTTGTCACAAAGGAAACTCGGCTTAATTTCGAAAGCAACACCCGCCAAACTTCCCCCGAAGGAAACAACGATCGTTTCAAAATCGTTCGTAAGAAAGAATATAATAATAATAATAATAATAATAATAATAATAATAATAATAATAAAAATAAAAAAAAAAAACTGTCGCGCGTTATTTAAAGACGCACTTAAAATACTTTGTACAGCGTATTATTGCACATTGTCTTTCGTGGAGCGTACACAGCCGCTTCCCACCAGCGACACAAAAGTCACGAATCGTCAACCTCTCTCGACCGAGGGACTCGTGGCGACTGGACTCGTTTGTTTTTGTTGAATTTGTTCCGGATGGGCTGGTCTCGTCGTGCAACGTACGCGGAGCAACCCGTAAGGTAGCCACCCGTTCGTCGAGTGCACCGCTCTATTGTTCTTTCTGCTGTCGACCGCCTCGCGTTGCGCTTGCAGCCGATGCAGCATCGCGCCGGCGACAAGCGCTGAAATGACCGCGGATAGCGCGACCACGATGAACAGCGCGCTGAAACCTGGCATTGGTAGGCAGATACCATAAACCACTTCCTCGCGTATTCTACCTTGGAAGACCGTTACCGCTTCCGTGTGAGTGTCCGGGCTAAAGGCTAGATCGGCCTCGGATATCACCTCGTACAATCCGCTGACTCCGACGTCGGCGCTTCGGATCTTCCTATCGGACACCACGACCGATCTCTTTCGTCTTCCGTTAGGGGACGAAAGAGGTGTTACTGGTAACGCGCCGCTGTCGCCCTCGAGATTTCGGGGTCCGTGAGGGAATTGGTCTTGATCGCTCTCGTATCGTGTCACCCTTGGAGGATCCTGGAAACGAGGGTTCATTTTTAGCGGTGGAAAGATTATGAGCGGACTGTGGATTCTTACCAGTTCGTATTTCTTAGGGAAATTTGTTGTGACGAAAAATGCAAAACTTTGGTAGGAGATTAATTTATACATTGGGTTGGGTAGAAGCGGTTGGGATTATTTTCGTTCGAGAGTGAATGAATAATGGTCGCAATTTGGAATGTTAACGTTTCTTTGTGAATTAGTTTGAATATTTTATGAACTTAGAAATCTTTGTTTCGATTGAATTTTTGTAGATTTTGTAGATTTTTGTTGTATTTGCATTTTAGGCAGTTTTGCACGATTAAGGTTTTTATGAATGTATAAAAATCAGTAGTTTAAGTATGAATTCTGGGATTTTTATCGCGAGTAGAACTCTATTGGTGGTCGTTTCGATGGTATATATTTTTCTTAACGTTAGAACTACTAAAATGAACAAAATGACCAATTCGTAACTTCTTATAGAAATTTTATAAATTTACCGCGTTGCAGTTTTAGTAATTTTTTTTTTATGTTCTATTAGAAACATTTAGGAAGATTTATAGAAGTTTAGTAACACAGCATATATTATAATTAGAACAAATTTTAAGAGCGTATATGTACGCCTTTCGTAGTCAAAGGGTTAACTCTGATATAGCCCTTGGTTCATTTCTGACCCAATCGAGTTTTCCTTTCGATAAAAAATTTCCTAAATTCCAGAAATATATAAAAACAAATTATCAAGACACGAAGTGCCTAGTTTCAATTTTACGTTGACGCATTTTCATCAAAATTAGCAATTTTTTTAGTGAAATAAAAGCGCGCTGAGTCCAAAATAATTTCAAGACCGTAGCAAGCTTAAATTTGCAGAAACTAAAATTGATTGTACTGGAATTCTTTGTACGAAGATCTTAATTAAGTTGTTAATTTAACCCATTAACTGCCAAATTATTTTTTTTTTAACGTTTGGCTGGATAAGTTATATATATGCACAAAAAGTTGTGTAACAATATAATCATATTGAAATTATATTTTGTTTTGAAATTATTTGATACTTTTGAAAAACTCCCAAATGGATATCGTTATAAAATGATCGGTAAAATCGTTTGAATAAAAAAGAAAAGACCGAGTAACTAACAGATCGTTACTATAGCCTCTAAACTATGTACATTTATGTACCGTATTTCATTATAATATAAAAAACAAACCAAAAATATCAAGCTTCAAACATGACAATTTTGTTCCGTTCAACTTACACATAAATTTCAATTTTGATCATTTGTTGTAAACAAACGAATCACAAAATACACACTTTCTGTTACACACGATATCGACAGATATGTATAGAATGAAATTAAATTGTCAAGCGTGCCAAATATATTTTCCGCGCCGAGTGGTAAACGTAAAATTCCAAAATCCTTAAATAGAGATCGTAGCAACTAATGGGTTAAACGATTCAATTAATAGATTAACACGTTGAGTGCCACGTCAGTCATCGGTGACTGACACTGAACTTCCCGTTCAGGCCGCGTCAGTCACCGGTGGCTGACACTGTAAAATATGATATAAAACTAAAAAATTAACATTGTTTTAAGTTGTTATCTAAAATTTATTTAAAGTCCACTTAATTTCTATTTAATACGGGATTTTATTATTAATATACTTAAACACTTGCATCGAGTAAATTTTAACATGCATAAATATGGATTTCCTTATAAAATCGCGTGGCACTCAACGTGTTAAGATTCTATCTTGTAGGGAGAAAAGAAACAGAAAGAAAGGTTCCGCGATTGAATTCTCAAAATAAATAATAAAATATATTTACTATAAATGGCCTGGAAAGATCAGCGTCGTCCGGATGAACCTCTTCGTTGGGTGCCTCGACAACCGGCGCCGGTAGCCGGTTACTCGTTTGAGCTTGTGCCTTCGGAACAGACTTTTCGACCCCCAAGAAGTGACCCCCTATCGAGGTCATCTCGTCACCATCTTGAATGATGTCGTCGTAAAGGGAACCGTCTCCTTGTTCGGTTCCCCCTCCTACGTTTTCGTTATTCTTGTCGGCGCTGTTGTTTTCGTCGTTACGAATGGTGGGCGGTGCTGTGGTCTGTGGGTACTGCGGTTGTATCTGATCCTTGCGCTCTTGAATGTAGTGGCCGACGGATCCACTGAGTTGACAGTGATCCAAACAGCCGTGACGACAGATCTCAACCTTGACATTGATCGAAACAACTTATCACTTTGATGTTCATCTTAGTCATCTTTACTTTTTTTTTTTTTTTTCTTTTCTTTTTGGCTAAATACCAATTTGCATAATGGACAATCGAGTTTTTTTTAACCCTTTCGCTACTACCGGCGATTATAATCGTTACGAAGGAACTATTGGGTGTTATGAACGAGTGTAGTCGCTTGATAGATTGCATTCACATTTTTGGAAAAGGTATGAAATGAAAAGAAAACGGAATATGTTGAATTAGGAAATTTAGGCTTTTGCTCGAGATTGGCGCCATTATGACGACACGCGTAATTTTTTTAAGAGATTAGGTTCTAAGCTGAACTTTGTATTTTCGTCAAATATTATAATTTATAATTTTGTTTTGCTTAAGAGCAAAGCAAATTAGTCAAATAAATAAAAAATTGTAAATCCGTATTAGGTTCTAAGCTAAACTTTGTATTTTCCTCAAATATTATAATATACAATTTTCTTTTGCTTAAGAAGAAAGGAAATTAGTCAAATAAATAAAAAATTATAAATCTGTATTAGGTTCTAACCTAAACTTTCTATTTTGTCAAATATTATAATATACAATTTTCTTTTGCTTAAGAAGAAAGGAAATTAGTCAAATAAATAAAAAATTATAAATCTGTATTAGGTTCTAACCTAAACTTTCTATTTTGTCAAATATTATAATATACAATTTTCTTTTGCTTAAGAAGAAAGGAAATTAGTCGAATAAATAAAAAATTATAAATCTGTATTAGGTTCTAACCTAAACTTTCTATTTTTTCAAATATTATAATATACAATTTTCTTTTACCTAAGAACAAAGCAAACTTGTCAAACAAATAAAACAATCGTACAGATTTACAATTTTTTTCTTTCTTTCCGAAACAATACCAAGTTTTCACAATAATCCTGTAAAACTTAAAACAATTTAGCGCAACTAATTAATATACAAACCCCCAAAGAAACGTTGTTAACAAAATACTACAACGCATGCCTTCCATACACTCGTTGATACGTACCATACGACAATTTTTCGACAGTGACGACCGTAGCGAAAGGGTTAACACTCATTGTTCGCTGTGTAAATTCATTAAACCGCTCTTCCAGCTGTTTAATCGCAAATATTTGCTATTTACTTTGGCGAACACCTCTCCAAGTTAACACAAGGTACACCAAGCTATGTGCGTTCGCTCGATGAAATAATATTTTTAGTCACCGGTAATCTTGTTTTCGATCGCAAGCTGTTTCAACCGTTGTATATTACCCAACATCGTTTACCTTGCACTTGATGTGCACGCTCAACGCGTCCGGGAACTTGAACGCGTGGAAGAAGGCGTAAGTGATGACCGTTGCACGGTCGTCGGAGCCTCGCGCCTTCAAGAATCGGCTGATCATCTTCGGCCTGAGCACGCATCCGAACTCGTCGCTCAGCTGTATCGTGTGTCCACCGCCGTCCGATGCGACGCACGATTTAACGCGCATGTCGAATTCTCCTGTACCGAATGCAATTGCGAGAGTCAGATTAGAGAACGTATCGTTCGAAGAATTTCCAAAGTTATCTTGATCTTTCGAAAGTTCGACGATTCGTTGCCTCGTTACCTCGATAATCGTTTATGGCGACGACCAGGGTTAGAGTTGAGCCGAGCGGTACTATTCCTGAAACCGGAGGCGCCCAGGGTCCCTTGCCGTGTTGAATTTCCATCCAACAATCCACGTTGTCGCCTGTAATATCGATAGAATAGCACGCTCGTATTTGCGCTCCGTTGCAGAGGCGGTCTGTTGGCCGCCGCTCTAGGCACAGCGTGCCAGGTGCGATTTATACATGTTGTATAAAGTGAAATTAAGTGGCGCGGCTGCGGTTCCACCTGTGGTCAACCGCGGCTACACGAGTTACCGTACACCGTGCGATCATTTACCTCGTATTAAACTCTTTGCACGGGCGGATCATCGTTTCGCCTATCAGCTACGTGTTGGTAGACGCGACTAACGTAAATCGTTTCGATTCATGGATTCAGTTGTTAACCCTCTATAGATCGAATTTTGTCTGTTTGTCGGAGAAAAAAATACGATTCATTACAGTTTTTCGCGTTGATTTGAAAATGTTTTAACTCTTCGCGGCACAGGATTTCAGATGATAAAATGGACCCGTGTTGCGTGGAAATTTTATCGCGTTTTAAATGAAAAAAAATTGGTATATCGTTACTAATAAAGGAATCACGTAATGGAAAAACGTAAGAAAATAATAATAATTTAATTGAATTTGTTGCTATGAGGGTGGGACTCAAATAGTCCCACGTGGGTTCATGAATGGTACTTATTAACCCCTTGGCTTACGATTTCTTTAATTTTCATACATGTTAGCAATAGTTATTCACGACTTTGACACTTTTTCAATCGCAAAGTATTGAAATATCACACGTATTTTGTATTTTCTAATTTTAAATATTGTAAATTTAAATTACAGTTAAAGCTAAAATTGAACTTTATCATAAATATTGTGTGTTCTTATTGTATTTTATCCAGAATCGGCGCCACGAGTGTGACTCGTGGTTATAGGGCTAAGAGTTAAAGCACATCCTTTTTCCTAAGTCGAGGTGGGACTAAATATGTCCCACCATGCATTACGGTGCGTCAAAAAGGTAGGACACTTTTAATCCCATTTAATATGAATTTGCATAAAAATCTGTAGTCTGATTATAAATATAAATATTAGAATTTGCTTTAGCAAATATATTATTTTCAGTTTAAATCAGAATTAAATTGACGATGTATTGCACTTTAAAAAAGAAACTGCCTATCTAGCTTCTATTTCTTGAATTATATACATAAAAATATGATTTAGTCTAAAAATCCGTAGCTTGATTATAAATATAAATATTAAATTTTACTTTAGCAAATATATATTTTTTTAGTTCAGATGACAATTAAATTGACGATGTATGGTACTTTTAAAAAAATTGAACCATTACTCTCTACCTTAAATTTCTTCGGTAGAAATAATTATACTTTAATCGTCGGTAGTTCTAGTGTTAAATAAATCTAAAGAAATTTAAAGATCGTTAAGCGATATTAGTGTTGAAATACATAGTGAGTATACGTGTAGAACAGAAAATTATACCTCTGAAGTCCAACTGTATTACGTCGAGGTCCGCGATGACCATTGGCGGTTTCGAAGCGGTCTTTTCATAATCGTTGAACCATTCGCATCGTAATCGTTTGGCCTCGTCCCAGACCTCGAGTAAATCTTTGTCGTACTGAACGACAACGGTATTCTCGTAGAACTGTCCATGCATATCTGGCTTGGTACCGCATCTGCGATCAGACGAACAAAACCTAGACTCAGTATCAACCTACTAATTCATCTTCACTGAACATTAACGCGTTAAACGCGGAGCTAATTTTATTTTATTTTCAATTCAGGCGGTGTATTTTATAAGAGAAGCTACGAAAGCAATTAAAAAAAAAATTTGCAAGAAAAATAACTAACATTCGTACTAAGAAAATCCTAATTTTTTGCAATGCTTACATTACCAGCCAAGAATTTGGAATCATATGTTACAAAGAATGCAAAAATGTTTAAAAAAGGAACTTTAGAATTACACCACTTTAGGAAAATTTTCATTAAAAATCTATTTGAACACACGAATTTGTTTTTAATATCTACACTATTCATTTCGAATTTATAAGAAAATTAGCGAGGCATTTCGCACAGATATAATCCTCGAAATGGTCCCAAAATTATAGTCGACAGCGTATAAATTAACCCCTCATTTTTATTTCCTCTATTTCATACATATTAGCAATAGTTATTCACGTCTTTGACACTCTGTCAATTGCAAAGTATTGAAATATCACACGTATTTTGTATTTTCTAATTTTAAATATTGTAAATTTAAATTACAGTTAAAGCTAAAATTGAACTTTATCATAAATATTAATAATTTCCACATAATCCACAAAAAAAAAAAGAAATGTAAAAATACTTCTCAATATTACACCAGTACAGTATTATTTCTTTCAATTCGACACCGTCGGTTCCCAAAGCCCGACACCGCCTGAACCTAAAATTTAATATCGGTTCCCAGGGATTAACATAGCGTATCTCATTTAACGCGTTAAGCTACGCACAAAAGCTCCAAAAGCCAAAGTCAATCAACCGTCCGTCAGATAACTCCGAGTTAATCCCAATTATTCTTTATCGCTTATCCAATTATCCTTTATCCTATCTACGAGCCGGTTCGCGCGTGACGCTCCGCGAGTTCCAGTTGAAAGTCATAAGTTAGCAATTCTCTACGGAGCTCGCGATAAGCCTTGCACGGGTAATCGATCACGAGCATTAACGTTTCCACACGTCTTAAGCGCTCCGTGATCGAGCCCGTGCGTGCGCTACAGGAAAGAGATCTTTCTACAAAGATCGTACCCCGGATAGGCATGGTTCGATGAACGAATGGGAAATCTTCCCGGTGTCTTACCTCGCGTAGGCTATCCGAAAGGAGAAGAAAGTCTGTCCGGTGGACGGTGGAACGTAGACGCATCTTGGATCGGCGTGTTGGCCCTTGGACGAGACTATGCCCTCAAAGGGTTGGGAGAACGAGAGATGCACGTCCATGTGATCCTTTCCGCACATCACTTCGAGGGATTGTATGGCTGGCATTCCCTCTGGCCTTTCCAGCGGCCAAATGTCGCTGTTGCTACCGACGCTCTTCAAGCCAACCACCTGTGCATTGAAAAGAATATATTTTTCTACCTTGAACCCGACGACCTCTCTTCCTTTCTCACTGCGCGGCTACCGTGAATGGTTTCTATGAATATCGTTCAACCACAAAGTTACGCGCGTAAATCACGGGGCTAGCGCTGGCCGGACCATTGTACCGAAATTTATTACGAATTTATCGGCCCTTTGGGGTTTACGTCTGTATCCAGTGGAAATTGTGTTCATCCGGATATCATTAACCTGTCGGGTACAAAATTACCAAGGGTGGTTGCACGGTGATTGATCTAGGTACTGTGGATCTCGTACTTGCTGTTTGGAGAATCGTTAATCACACGGCGAGCATTAATCTTCTATGAACTGGTGCTTTTTGTCGGCTTTTTCGTCCATCGATTAATAGATAATTCATCGGTGTCTTATCTTATATCGCTACTTGGTATCGATACTGGCGCGATTTGGAAAAAACTTTGCTTTCGTTAACCCTCTGTGGCTTTGTGTGACTTAAAAGTTAGAAACTAAGGTATCCATGTTTAAAAAAATTTATTTTATTTTGAGTTGTCGGTGTACTGTTAAATCTGATTGTTGTATTACTGTAGCGATACCACGATCCATCTATAGCGATTATTAGTTTAAAAATTTTCGAATCAAAGTGAAAAACTGTAATCGATCGTAATTTTTTCTTTGATAGACAAAATTCGGGCTATAGTGGGTTAAGTGTAAGGTATATATTATGTTTCTACTTTTTTCAAAATTTATCTGAAAACTACAGTGATTAATAACTAATATGTGAATAATATATCTAGGCAATATCTAGTAATAAGTGAATAAAAATTAATAATTATGTATAGTAATTAACAAGGTATCTGGTATTTGTAACACTAAAGCTACCAAAGCGGTCAAACGACCGGTTCGTGATTTCCTACCCAAATTTTATAAATTACGGTACAATTTTGAGTATTTTCCGATTTTCTGTAAAATATATGGCTAAAGATTTGTTTCTGGCGCGTTATGTATTTTTCCAATTTCTTTGATACGAATAGGTATAATTTAATCATCGGTAGGTTTAGTGTTAAAAAAGTAAATTTTATAAAGCTTCTCTAAAATTGTTTTTTTGAGTTCTCTTACTATCAGTGCCACGGATGTCATAGAATAGAATAGAGACACTACATTTTTCTATAATTTTTTTTATTATTCCGCGATGATTCCACAAAGATTATCATAAATTAAATATCAGCCGTGTTACGTATTTAGTCTGGGTGTACTAAAACTTGAAGGCAATAAAACGTTCTGATTTATTAAACGGCATAATAAATAAAAGAAAAAGAAAGAAATAATGTTTAATGAATTCATTCGGTGGAAATGAAGCGCGCGGTTAAATTAAGGCTGTTAAGAACGGTACGAAATCGTTAATAAAGATTAGACTTATTACCGTAATCGCGTACATCCCTGTTGTCTTTATATCGGCGTTCCTTCTTCTTAAATTGGATACATCGAACATTTAATTACTTAAGTGCCGGCACAATCCAATTTAATGGCTACTTATAATAAATCTTACGATTCAGGTATTAATATCTTTTACGGCGGATCCAGAAATTTACAACAGTTATATTTCTTGTAAACTGTTTATACCTTAAGCGAAACGATCGTTTAATAATTTGCACAATGTTAAATATTGTTGGATGAAGGACATTAAATTTGACGCGATAGTATCGCGGTGTCAATCGAGTTTGGGCGAATAACAGGAGGATAAGAATTGCGGTATAGTTACCTAGATATATAACGGTTATAAAATTTTTACGATCCTGGTGACGCTCTAATAATCAATACAGCAATATCGTAAATGTTATTCGTAAATGAGAAGAATCGTAATTCCGAATTTATAGAGTTTATTGCTACGCAGTTCCTATTCACCCGTTATGAATCTAATGCTACTTCGAATCACTGCATTTCGCTGTAATTAATTAATTCGATTCAGGTTTAATTATTTTAAATTGTGCGAAGTTAAAGCAAACTCGGAGAGTTTGTTTAAATCGTACCGTGTGAGATATTTTTTTTTATATTTTCTATTCGGTCATAGGAAAATCATGCGTTGGTTAATATTTTTAATTGAAGCCTGAATACCTGTTGAAACATTTTCAAAGAGCAAATTAATTTTTTTATAAATACTTTTTATATCATGTAAGAGGCACAACTTAATTGGTCGATCGTTTAAATCGTATATATAAATTTTTAAATACGCGCTTTGTTTCAAAGTAATTTTCTAATAGAAATAGTTGAAAAAAGGATGAAGAAGAGGAGTTATTTACTAATCATTTATTTAAAAAATTACTAAATTATAAATTACTAAATTTAATAGTAAATTACTAAATATGTAATAAGTGACGTATTTATAATAATATTAATATATTTCGTAAATAATTTTTTTGATAGTTTCATATCAATTTTGGTTATTTACGTACTTAATACTCAACAGAAGAACTGTGACTTAAGAAATTTTATAGTAGCACAAATAAATATAAAATACTCTACAATGAAACAAATCTGATAAAAATTGTTGAATTATTATGCAGATGTATAAATTGATAAAAACTTCCATCTAAATCAATTTTTCTAAATCTTCGTAGCATCACAAAACCAGGTATAATTTACGAATTTCCTGTTTATATTTCTCACTTTCTTTTTACTTCATATATCAGCTAATAGATCTCATTTATATTCTGCGACAAGAAACGAATTAACGATGTACGATTTATGCAACTTTCCTCTAATAAGTTGTTAGAGATATCAACGCTTCGATACTGTGTTCAGTATTTTCTACCGTTCCAATACACAAAGTTTCTTTTTATAGAATTTTTTGACACCAAAACTATCAAAGTAGTCCTTTATCGCTTCCTAATATTTTATAGAAATTTTATAAATTTAATGTAACACATTTTCGGAAAATTCCATAATTTTCTGTTAAAGTATAAGTAAAGCTTTGTCTCCCTTGCATTATGCATATTTTTATATTCCTTTCATTTCCATTTCTTCGGTACAATCATTTTCGGTATCCACAGAAATAATACATTCTCGAGTATCAAGACTGCGCTTAAAATTTAATAAAATTCTCGATAACAGAGCTGGAAGATTCAGATTTCGCGGTATACTGTTACGTCTCTAACAACACAGGTAACACTAGAACCACCAAAGTGGTCAAAATGACTGGTTTCTCAAATAAATTCTATAAATTTACATCGCACTTAAAAAAATCCCTTTTCCTTTTTTTTTTTAAACCGAAGAGGAATAAAGATTTATTTCTACTGCATCTCACATTCCCTTTCAAATATCTATTACTATCAATTCTTTTATAGAAACAAGTATACTTAAATCGTCGGTAGCACTAGCGTTAAGATCAGGGCTGTCTGCATCAGTCTCAATTCAAGCAAAACATCGACGACGTAAATTGCGAACAACACATATTTAGCAACTGCAACACGAACGATCCATCGCTCGTTGCGCGTACCGTTCTATGCATGGCGGTAACCTGTCGTGAATCGTGAAGTTATGATCGTGTATACACCTACTACAAGCCGTCGCTACCATGTAGATCAGTCAGGGATGAATCGTGCGAGCACCTCGTACGAGCACCTCGTACAATCTGTGCAACGCGCGTGCGTTATGATGGGGCGTAAAAAAAAAAAAAGTTTACAGCCTTTGAGATCTCTGTTAACGACGAATAAAGAACGAAGGAAACGTTGAATCTCGCAACGGCCGCAACATTGCCAATCGTAAGACCTTTCCTCGGCTACATTTCCCGAACAAGTTTCTCCGTAACGAGACTTATCCTGCCGTATCTATAATTTCCCATTTCGCGTATCTTTATTTCCACTCGTCGGCCATGATTATACCATTACGTTTATCGTAAATTACTATTGCACGCCTATTCTCCGCATTCCTTTCCGATCGTAAACCCCACGCAATGAATGAACGATATGTAAATTGGCATACCATGCATAGAACGGATCGCGTGGTGTATCTATCGATCACGTTCGATAATATTGCTAACCCAATGTTCTCGTTACGGCGATCCGTAACTTTTTCACATGCACAACACCGTGCTCGCGATTCCCAGCGAGCTGTATATCCTGGAATCCTCGCAGGAAAGTAGCAGGCGTGCAGGCCGTGGGAGATTAGGCGTGTTTGTACGGAGGATTTCTAGAAATCGCGCTCAACCCCACGTGCATTCTTCGCGTACAGCTTTGGGCGTATTACCTCGAACCGCGTAGCAGCCGAGCCGCGCAATGCTCGAAGAGGAGAGCTGCAGAAAATCTCAGCGACACGTACAGTACGCGTAAGTGAGCATCGTTGAAGGAAGGTGTTCCCTGCGTATATACCGTGCTCGCGCAATGCTGTAACGGGAGAGGCGTCTTTACCGCTGCATTAACGGTCGCCGTTTTTCGCGCAAGTGAAAACAAGTTTCTGCGCTCTTACAATCGCACTGTTAAATGACAACGTTTCATTAGAAATGATTACGCACCTGGCATACGCGGGCCAGCCAGCGTGTGTGAGTCTGCGTGCTCTTCCGAGCGAGCCTCGTTTTTCTCTGGCAATCGTCTTGCTGCGCCTCGGTTCACGGTCGACGATCGTCGATCGACCGTTCGACAGGGTACTTTTCGATATACTTCGATGGCTATTGTAGGCAAATCATGTTGGACGACGGCTTGACGCTTCGATTGGCAGGATTTTTTAATTTATTCGTTGGTTGTATCGATGGATCGCGATTATGTGCTGGAGGAAATGTATCGAGGTTTGTGGCGGTGTATGGGGTTGTCGTTATATGGTTAAGGGTTGAAGTTGGGAACGTATGTATGTTATTGTTTATAGATGTTCCGATGAGTTTAGAAATTGACGAACGTTGTTTCGGTAATTTAGACTTGACCCTTTATAGCCTGAATTTTGTTTGTTTATTAGAGAAAAAACTACGATTAATTATAGTTTTTCATTTTTATTTAAAAATTTTTTATCTAATAATTGCTATGGAAGGATCGTGGTGTCGCTACGGTAATATAGTAATCAAATTTAATAGTACAGTGATAACTAAGCAAAATTAATTTTTTAAAATATAGATACAACAGTTTGTAACTTTTAAGTTACACGGTCCCATAGAGGGTTAACTTGAGGTATGATTAATAATAAATAGTAGTTCACTTTGATACTTCGTTCTATGGGATTTTATTGAAAAAAAAATTATTAGTAATAAATAGTAACTTCACTTTGGTTCTTCGTTCTATGGAATTTTATTGTAAAATAAAATAATTAATAATAAATAGTAGTTCACTTTGATACTTCGTTCTATGGAATTTTATTGTAAAATAAAATGATTAGTAATAAATAGTGCTTCGCTTTGGTATTTCGTTTTATGGAATTTTATTGTAAATTAAAATGATAGTAATAAATAGTACTTGACTTTGGTTCTTCGTTCTATGGAATTTTATTGTAAAATAAAATGATTAGTAATAAATAGTGCTTCGCTTTGGTATTTCGTTTTATGGAATTTTATTGTAAATTAAAATGATTAGTAATAAATAGTACTTCACTTCGGTACTTCGTTCAATGGAATTTTATTATAAAATATCTTTGATCAGAAATGATTAATTTTGTATTAATCGTTCTCACGATGTAGGATTCTTTGAAAATCTTTTTGGATACCTTTTTAGAAATATTTAAACAAATGTAATTCGTGCGGTTAATAATGTGTTAAGACGAGTAAAGTTATAATTAATATGCAATGATAGAACTTAATTATTTTCAATCCTCTAGTATCGAGGACCTAAAGTTCAATGTGGAGTCTACGAGATTTTCAAACTTTGAGTTATGTATATATAAACGCGTGAGGTTCTTGACAATTTTGTTTGTTATCTTAATAAGTGTGACGGTAGACGGCTGTCATCGTACTTATTTTTAACATTTAATTTTAATTAAACTGATAACCGTAGCTTTAAATGAAATATATGTTAATGAGAAAAGTTTACGAGACTTCACGTCGGCACTGGAGGGTTAATAAAGAGTCAGCTGTGCTGACAATGGCATGAGACGTTTGCTTACCGTTCATAATAAAATGGAAATAAAGGAATAAAATTTTTGTTACTGTATTATATTCAAAGTAGAGAATTATTTTGTAGAATAAATTAAATACAAACTACCTTCAAGGTATCAGGTTGTCCCGAAAGTTCCTTCCGTTATCTTCACGCAATGCTTTCGTCTAGCAATGTTTAAATAAACATTCAGCCATATTTGTTAAACGAGAGATGGAGGGAAAAAATAGCGCAAAATGAATCTTGTATAAAATAATAATATATCATAAAACATAAAATATTACCTATTACCTATTAATAAAACGAAAGAAACTTTTGTGACAACCTAATAAAAAACACAAACCTTTCGCGCTTCGAGACACGTTCAACATTTTGGCGCAACAAGTTTCTATTCAATAATCCACTTTAAAAAATTTAATAGTTTGACTAAATTTCCATATTTTCATAACCAGTAATACCCAGATTAAAAATTTTCTATTAAATTATATTTTAACTCTGAGCGCTCCTTTGGCTCCGCTACGAAGACATTCTGTTTTCACCGTGATTACGCTCAATTTCCAAAGATATCACACCATGATGATTTACAAAATTAAAAATTCATGTCTCGTTTACGAGAGGAAAAAGGATATTTGTAAAATAAATAAAAACAAGTATTTTCACAAGCAATAGTAATTTTTTCCGTTCGAAATAAAACTTCTTTTCTTCAGCGATAAAGAATCGTACGGAGTGCAAAGGGTTAATATAAATGAATATCTTTTGCATTCTAAAACTGAAAGCAGTGGAATAAAAATGATCGAGTTCAAAGATTAACGATATATTTTAAACGGAGTTGTTTAAAAAATTTATCGAAGCGTGGTACACATTTTTATGATAGTTAATAGAAAGTTAATACAGTTCAGACCGTATCTGTAGTTTTATAGTATTTATTTCTTTTTAAATAAATTTTCAAAAATGTTCGAACAAAGTAAAACACTAAAAATTTGTTTCAAGTTTTGAATTAGGTCGTATATCTTGATTCCCTTTACCGTGGTTTTTAGAACACACCGATCACTCGTTAGAAATTATAATGATGGATCGCTTTGATGCCCTGAATAGATGTTTATCTAACAATAAGAGAACACATTGGGAGATCAGATACGATTGTTATAAATATTGAAACCGGATTCCTTCAGTCGCTTTAGGTTGATGCCCTTACCGATAACGCGAGTAGTATCTTTTGTTATTACTTCTGCTTAAATCATTATAGAGAAGCACTTCCTACAGCTTGTGATTTATAAAATTATGTGATATCTAAAATTAATAATTAAAACATTTGATATTAAAACTGTCAAGCTATATTATATCTTCGTGTCATAATTAAATGTAATTATTTTCCAAAACATAAAAAAATGAGAAAACCATCAAAATGACTTTGGGCGAATTATTATTCAATTTTTCATTACAAAATTATAGTAATTTAAATATCGATACTATTTTACCGAAAATTTAAAAATTTTTTTTAACGTTATTGCCGAATGTATAGTAATTTAAAAATACAGAATTAAATGTTGGATAATTATATTACATTTGAATCTAAGAATTATACTATTTATTCAAACAATTTGAAGAGGATGAGAGTTCATCAAGAATATCGTTTCAGGGTTAATTTTGCTGACCTCCTCATATTTACGCTATACATTCGTGTCTTTTAAAAAACTTTCTTTCAATTTCAACATATTTTACATTTACAGAATATACAATATTAAATCTGCATTTCAATAGCGAACTCTGCATTTCGTTACGGCGACATGCATAATTTTCTTCAGAGGTTAAGCTTCAGGTTAAACATGGTATTTTCCTTAATTTAAATTTCATTTATTTTAAAACAAAGAAAACCTATTAAATAAAATATCGTAAACATTTATAATTAGTTTCTTTTCAAAGCACCTCCTTAAGGTTTCACAATAATCTTGTTTTAACACGTTAAACGCCACACCGGTTCCTGCGTATCGATGCTGAAAATTTGGTTTAACACTAGATTTACGGACCATAGCTGGATCGTTTCGATGGGTACGTTAAAACACAGTTTTGTTTTAACAATATTAGTTAATTTTATTTTAAATTAACAAATTGTTGTCACCGGAGGAATATTTAGCACATTTTTGTATATAAATTTCATTTTGAATGTACACTTTACCCGCGTGTACTTGTTAATCTTAAGCGCGAAATTTGAAATCCGTCAAATTGACGGGTTCCGTAAATCTAGTGTTAAGCGTCGTTGGTTTCTGAAGATCGACAGTATCAATTTCAAAAAGTAATACCTTATCATTAATGAGTTCTATTAAAAATCACAATAAACGGAGATATCACTTCTCTTTGCAAGCCTTTACAATTTTCTACTTAAATTTTTAATTATTTTGTTACCAAATGTTTTCGAATTAGTATCACAGCACACAGCTTAACAGAAAGTCGACAAAAATTGGTGTGGCATTTAACGTGTTAAAAAAGTTTAGGAGTGCAAATGTTTAACCCTGCTACGCCTCTCAGGTCATCTTCGACTCAATCGAATTTTCTTTTCCCTAAAAAAATTTCCTAATTCTAAGAAATATATAAAAGAACTAATGTCAATATACAAACTTCCTCGTTTCAATTTTACATTAACACTAAATAAACCTACCGACGATTAAACTATACCTGCTTGTATCAAAGAAATTACAATAATAGATACTTGGAAAAATACACAATGCTAGAGAAACAAATCTTTGACCATATATTTTACGGAAAATTACAAAAAAATATTCAAAAGTGCCCGTTAATAATTTATAGAATTTGAAGAAGAAATTACGAAACGGTCATTTGACCGCTTTGGTAGGTTTAGCGTTAAGGACACACTTTTATCGATACGAGAAATTTTTCAATCATTTTTATCAAACTTAGGAATTTTTTTAGCAAAATGAGAGCGCGCTTGAGTAAAAAAAAAAAATTAGAGGACGTAAAGGAGGATCTAAGGAAGTGAATGCAAAAATTACAAACACAAAATCTAATAAAGCAATATTTAACCCTCTATGGGACCGTGTGACTTAAAAGTTACAAACTGATGCATCTATATTTTAAAAAATTAATTTTCTTTAGTTATCGCTGCACTATTAAATTTGATTACTGTATTACCATAGCGACACCACGATCCATCTACAGTAATTATTAGTCAAAACATTTTCAAATCAAAGTGAAAAATTGTAATCAATCGCAATTTTTTCTCCAATAAGCAGACAAAATTCGGGCTATAGAGGGTTAACCAGTTAAGTGTGTTTGACGACTATATCCGTCATGGAGATGTGGCAGAATTTTGTGTCACGACGGCTATATGCATCATGCGTGAAACTTTGTTACAATTTGATATTTAAACTGTAATTTTAACGAAAACTAAATTATATTCCTAAATTTTAATATTTTTAAAATGTTTGGAGGTCAAGACGAAATAAAACAAACGAATAAAAATTATAAATAATTCGAGTTGGATTCGTAACTTCCTCAGAGCTAACTATACCCGTCATCGCTTCATTATCGCGCTTTGCAAAGAGATCGCCACAGTTAATTCGTTAACACGTTAAACGCCACGCCGATTTTGGTCGACTTTCCTTTAGGCTGTGTGCTGTGATAATAATTAAAAAACATTTGGTCGCAAAATTGTTATGAATTTAAGAAGAAAATTGTAGAGGCCTGCAAAGAAAGATGGTAACTTTGTTTAATGTGATTTGATAGAACTCGTTAATGAATTATAAGGTATTATTTTTTGAAATTGATACTGTCCGTTTTCGGAAATCAACGACGCCTAAACGAAAATTTCAGCGTCGGTCCGCAGGGACCGGCGTGGCGCTTAACGTGTTAAAACGAAACTATTTACATGAAACTAAATTTCATTTCGGGTCACATAGGCCCAAGAAAGATATCAAAGTTAAATCACACTGAATATCTACTGGAACGTATGCAGGTATAAAAAAATAAAACAATAAGACAGGAGGTTAAAAGTGGTCATAAAACAAATACCGGGTGCCGTGAAACCATTCTTTCCACAATTGTTTCCTACGTATCAATCAAGGAAAAAAGAAAATAAAGTGTAGTGGAAATTCCGAAAGTATCGCGATCAAGCTTCGCTCGGTCATTTATCAGGCGAAAGACAATGCGTTGGTGCTTTCGAACGTGAAACGAATGGCAAACGATATTTATATTATGCGCTACAGGCGGAAGCAATTCGCGGGATATAGGCTTTGCGATTCCACGGCGGTTCGTTACAACAGCGAGTGTATCAGTATTCTGAGTTACTCGAACGTGAGGCACGCCGGTAGGTGAGTTTCCCATCGCGGCTCTTCTGGCGTTCGAATACTAATGCCCGTCTCTGTGTACTCGATTGTATTCCTCGTGACACGCGGAAATAGCTTCCTCTGTATTCGTTTATGCGCTCCTCTCGGCCCGAGACGAGAAACTATTTCTTCGTGTCACGTTCTTTTGAGGGGACACCAATAAAGATCTCGGCGATTGCTTGTATTTCAAGTTTCTTCTTTAAAACTTGCGTATTGTCGCGCCGGCGACAAAAGGAGGGAATGAATGGTTGTATAGCTTTTGTGGTGGTACTTATATTATAACAGTAGTTGATTAGTGATGGATTGGCAATGGGTTTGAGGATTTTTTAAAAAGTTAATGGGGGAACGGTGATTTTTAGAATTCGAATGTCGCTTTGTCTAATATTAGTTTCTGGTTATAATTGGCGATAAAAGGTTTCTGATAATTATTAGTTTCCGATAATTATAAGTTATAATATAGTAACTTATATTATAACAGTAGTTGATTAGTGATGGATTG